>ML408472.1:4356-254623 GCA_005239525.1 Nicotiana knightiana | reverse complement strand
CTTTAAGAAAAAAAAAAACTCCCGTATCCCCTTTGGGGCGTATAAAAAAAGGAGGTGTGACAGTGTTTATTGACGACATCCTGATATATTCACGATCGGAAGCCGAGCATGTGGACCACTTGCGAGCTGTATTGCAGACTCTCCAGGACTACATGTTATATGCTAAATTCTCTAAATGTGAATTTTGGCTAACTTCTGTAGCGCTTATTGGTCATGTTATTACCGGCGATGGTATCAAGGTTGATGGCCAAAAGATTGAAGTTGTGATGACTTGGCCGAGGCCCTTGAATCCGACAGAGGTTTGTAGGTTTTTAGGCTTGGCAGGGTATTACTGAAGGTTTGTAGAGGGATTTTCCTCTATCTCTGCAACATTGACGAAACTGACACATAAGGGAGCTAAGTTTCAGTGGACTGAGACATGTGAACAAAGTTTTCAGGAGCTAAAGGAAAGGCTTACTGCGACACCTGTCTTGACTCTTCCGGATGGCACCGAGGGTTATGTTGTATATTGTGATGCCTCGAGAATTGGCCTAGGTTGTGTTCTTATGCAGCATGGTAAGGTTATCGCGTACGCCTCCAGACAGTTGCGGAAACATGAACAGAACTATCCTACGCACGATCTTGNGTATGTGAACAAAGTTTTCAGGAGCTAAAGAAAAGGCTTACTACGGCACCTGTCTTGACTCTTCCGGATGGAACCCAGGGTTATGTTGTATATTGTGATGCCTCGAGAATTGGCCTAGGTTGTGTTCTTATGCAGCATGGTAAGGTTATCGCGTACGCCTCCAGACAGTTGCGGAAACATGAACAGAACTATCCTACGCACGATCTTGAGTTAGCCGCTGTTGTCTTTGCCCTAAAGATTTGGCGGCATTATTATCTATATGGGGTTCATATTGATGTTTTCACCGACCACCAGAGCCTTCAGTATTTATTTAAGCAGAGGGATCTGAACCTACGACAAAGAATATTAGAATTACTAAACCACTATGATGTTGATATTTTATATCATCCCGGCAAAGCTAATATTGTTGCTGATGCCCTTAGCCGGAAGTCCATGGGCAGTCTAAGCCATGTTGAAGCTGATAAGGTCAAGATGACCAAATATCTATGCCAGCTAGCTAGTTTGCAGGTGCGTTTGGTAGACGCAGAGGGTGGACGCATTCTCGTTCAGAATACGGCAAAATCTTCTTTTGTTACTGAAGTAAAAGAGCGACAACACGAGGATCCTGAGCTTATAAAACTGAGGGCAAGTATTCCACATCAGCGACAACCTTTATTTGAGCTAACTGGAGATGGAGTTCTTAGATACCAGGGCCGCTTATGTGTACCGACAGTCGGAGAGCTCCATTCCAAGATTCTTTCGGAGGCCCATTTCTAGATATGCAGTTCACCCCGGAGCGACAAAGATGTATCGGGACCTTCGACAGATCTATTGGTGGAATGGAATGAAAAAAAGATATTGCGGAAATGGTAGCCCAATGTCCCAACTGCCAGCAAATTAAAGCTGAACATCAGAGGCCTGGAGGCCTAACTCAGTATATTGAGCTTCCATTATGGAAATGGGACATGATAAATATGGATTTTATCACTGGTTTTCCTTGCACTCCACGGAGCTATGATTCTATTTGGGTAATTATTGATAGGCTTACAAAATCTGCTCATTTCCTGCCAGTTAGGGCGACATATTCAGCCAAGGATTATGCCAAGCTTTACATTCGAGAGATTGTTCGCCTTCACGGAGTACCATTATCTATTATCTCTGATCGAGGGGCTCAATTTACAGCACATTTTTGGAAATCTTTTCAGAAGGGTCTAGGCACACAGGTAAATCTTAGCACCGCTTTTCATCCGCAAACGGATGGACAGGCAGAGCATACTATTCAGATAGTTGAGGATATGTTACATGCCTGTGTGCTAGATTTTAAAGAAAGTTGGGATGATCATCTACCTCTTATTGAGTTCGCTTATAATAACAACTTCCAAGCTAGTATTCAGATGGCTCCTTATGAAGCACTATACGGGCGGAAGTGTAGGTCGCCGATCGGTTGGTTTGAGGTTGAGGAAGTNGCTTCCAAGCTAGTATTCAGATGGCTCCTTACGAAGCACTATACGGGCGGAAGTGTAGGTCGCCGATCGGTTGGTTCGAGGTTGGGGAAGCAGAGTTGCTAGGTCCTAATTTAGTCCAGCAAGCAATGGAAAAGGTAAAACTTATTAGAGACCGGCTGCGTACAACACAAAGTCGGCAGAAGTCTTATGCAGATGTTCGACGACGAGACGTAGAGTTTGATGTAGAAGATTGGGTTTCCCTGAAAGTATCGCCTATGAAGGGCGTCATGTGATTTGGAAAGAAGGGGAAGCTCAGACCCAGGTATGTTGGACCGTATAAGATTATTCGGAGGATTGGTAGGGTGGCGTACGAGCTTGATTTGCCTTCAGAATTGGAAGCAGTCCATCCTGTGTTTCATGTATCTATGTTGCGGAAGTGCATTGGAGATCCTTCACGTATTACACCCATTGAGGATATTCACATTTCTGAAGACTTATCTTATGTAGAGGTACCAGTAGCTATTTTAGATCGGCAGGTAAGAAAGCTTCGAACTAAAGAAGTGGCTTCCGTGAAAGTGTTATGCCAAAATAACAACATTGAGGAAATGACCTGGGAAGCTGAGGAGGAAATGAGGAAAAAGTACCCCCACCTATTTACGATTTAAGGTGAATCGCATTTAAATAATTGACAATTATTTCTTTACAACAACTTAATTGGATTTTAAATGACTTGAAAGTATAATTTAAATTTCTTATTGCGAGATAGTTATACGAAGCCTAGTAGTTGAAATCTTCAGAATTTGATTTATGCTTTGCAAATGTAAAAAATATAGCTTTGCAAATAACGTATTAGCGAAAAATAAATGAAACCAAGGAATTGACTTGACCCATGCGCGGACGAATGTTCTTAAGGGGAGAGACTGTGAGACCCCATGTGTGTTTTTTTCTCTCTTCTCTTACGTAATATACGTAACGTGGCGTGGTTATATAAGGTATATATGATTGGGTATAGCACATTGAGAGAATAAGACTAAAAATGTGTGGTAATATCAAGGAACAAAACTAAAGCTTTAGGTCAAAGGAATCCCTTAAACAAAGGTTCGTGGTTAAAGAAATGACTCGGGTAGCACCCCGCGCGTTCGGAAGATTTAAGTTAACTTGCACCTGTGAGATAAGACTAAGAGTGTCTAATATGATAAGAATAATGTTTTATGAGGTATTATAACATCACACTAGTCACATGTTAATTTTGGAGTCAAGCAAGTTGCAAAATAAAGGTTGGCAAAAGTTATCGTAAATTTCTCTAATAAATTTTCTAAACTTTGGGTCAAATGTATCAGATCATTTCTCCCAATATATAAAGAGTTATGGGACCCAAAACTTACCGAATCGAAGGTCTACGAGTGTAGTTTGCAACCAAAAAACAACTCACATCAAATCGACATCAGAGTAACAAGTTATGACTATTTTACCACGGACTGTTCGGGATGAAACCGGGTTGCGAACCGGGTCGGGTCAAACAAGTAGTATAAGTCGGAAATCCGACTTTTAAGACCCCAAAACATTTCATCTTCGTCCCAAAACAGTGAGAAAGCTGAAGAGAGGGTTCCATGGTGTTCTTGAGTGATTAAGGTGCGTTTTTAACAATTTCTATCATTAAAGTTTGCCCCCGTGCCTAGAAAAACAATCTCTACGCTTTGCAATCGTTTCCCCCTTCTATTAGCTGTGTTTGGAGCTATTTTTGGAAGATAGGAACTTATTATTCTTGCTGGTTCTTCAAGATTTATACTTGGTTTGCCAAGGTAATCATCTTTGGACTCTTTTATGATCATTTTTACAAAGTTCTACAGACGTTTCGTCAAGTTAGGGTCATACGGAAAATCTGCCGATTTTAAATTCAATTATGAACTGTTTATAGGTGCGTATAAGTTGCATATATATAGTGTTTGCGAAGCTTAGGGCGGAAGGAACTACCGGCATTCGGACGTTCGTTGGAGAGGTATATTAAGGCTAAGCTTCGTCCTTCCTTTTAGCATGAATTCTGGGAAATTCCTAAGACGCCAAATGTGGTATTTTACTATTCTATTGCCAGGAAGACCTTCTGAGAAAGTCATTGGGATCGTAGCTGAAGTATTTTCATGATGCTATTAGGTTGATATTCCACTCGTTCGGTTAAATAGGGTATTCGACATCTATATATTTCATTTTGTCGGCTTTCTTAACTATATGTCCATATATATGAATTCTTATTCGTCTTTGAGTTGTGTGACTTAAAAATAAAGGCATTTAGTATTTGCGATCAATCCTTCTTCCTTGTTAAAGTGTATTTTAAAAATCTCTAAAGAGATACGTCGATTTCCAAAAATCTCAAATATAATTTTTATGTTTAAACTATTAAAACAATTGATTTTTGAAATACTTTCTTTTACTAATTATCAAGAAATCAGGTATTAGGACTAAGTGAAGCACCTTAAGCGTTTTATGAACATTTCAGAGTTAAGTTATCTTTCTAAAAGTCGAGTTAAGTTTTCAAGCTTATTCAAAAAAACATATGAGGTTCCACGAGACATTTGTATGCGATACGAAGGTGATTATGAGATTATGAGAATAAGAGTACCAATGAGCCAAGATTGTCTAAGTTCTTGTTATGGCTTATTATGTGCATTAAAAGTTCATATCATTACATGGCATATTANTTTATGTTTAAACTACTAAAACACTTGATTTTTGAAATACTTTCTTTTACTAATTATCAAGAAATCAGGTATAAGGACTAAGTGAACCACCTTAAACTTTTTATGAACATCTTCAGAGTTAAGTTATCTTTCTAAAAGTCGAGTTCAGTTTTCAAGCTTATTCAAAAAACATATGAGGTTCACCGAGACATTTGTATGCGATACGAAGGTGATTATGAGATTATGAGAACAAGAGTACCAATGAGCCAAGATTGGCTAAGTTCTTGTTATGGCCTATTATGTGCATTCAAAGTTCATATCATACATGGCAATGCATGGACTTCGAGCTATAATCGGAGGTAAGAGGCCTATTTGCCCGAAAGACTATATATATATATTGTACAGATGGCCACAGGTTGGCAATATGATACCGGTTAGCTACTGAGAGAGACTGTCATTGCTAGCATTTGGTTGGGTATGTCATGCATTTGCATCAATATATATATGTATTCACGACATACGATTACACGAGCATACCATGCATATTTGATTACTATGAGGTCGGATGTCGGACATGGAGGCTATCAGAGTTTCAGTGTCAGGTGGTATCTCTATTACATTTTTTACATCAGCTATGTATGGTTCTACTTTCTGCCTTACATACCAGTACATTTTTCTTCGTACTGATGTCCCGTTTCCTGGGGACACTGCATTGTTGTTTCATGCGTGCAGGTCTAGGTAGGGACTCTAATCGACCCCTCCGCTAGGATTTCGGGGTTCAGCTGTGAGTTGGTCAGCTCCATCTCTTCCTGGAGCTTCCATAGGATGGTTACTTTTGTTGTATAGTTTGGGTAAAGTTGGGGCCTTGTCCCGACAGTTCTTATGACACTCTTAGAGGCTATTGTGGGCACAATATTTTGGGTTTCTTTTTGCAGCTTTCAGTCTCCAGCCCATAGGCTTGGCATGTATATATATGTGTGTAGGCATGTATATCTTCAGTCGCGGCCTCATCGGCCAACTAGTACTTTATTATTTTGGCTTGTCTACCTTTGTTTATATGGCTTATTGTTATTCAGGTCATGACCTTAACGGTCCAGGCTTAGTATTTCAGATGTTGTGTTGCCCGATCTGTTGGGCCCCCAGTTTAGTTAGCTAATATGTTTATTGGCTAACTCGATCAAATACAGTATCGAGTGCCAGTCGTGCCTCCCCTAGTTTGGGGCGTGACAACATAGATGATGTCGAACTCACTCAACAAGATTTTCCACTTGGCCAGCTTCCCAGTAGGCATGGGTTTCTGAAAGATGTACTTTAGGGGGTCCATCCTTGATATGAGATATGTAGTATAGGAATAGAAGTAGTGCCTTAGCTTCTGAGCTATCCAGGTTAGAGCGCAACAAGTGCGTTCCATCAGAGAGTATCGTGCTTCATAAGGAGTGAACTTCTTGCTTAAGTAGTATATGGCCTGCTCTTTTCTTCCAGTCTCGTCATGTTGTCCCAGAACACAACCGAAGGCTCCATCTAACACTGCAAGGTAGAGTAGTAGTGGTCTACCAGGATCTGGTGGGACTTAGACTGGTGGTGTTGACAAGTATTCCTTGATTTTTTCAAAAGCCTTTTGACAATCCTCGGTCCAACTGGTTGCGGCGTCCTTCTTCAGCATTTTTAAAATCGGCTCACATATTACTGTGGATTGTGCTATGAAACGGTTGATGTAGTTGAGGCGTCTCAAGAAACTCATAATATCCTTATTGCTTTTTGGTGGTGGTAATTCCTGGATGGCGTTGACCTTTGACGGGTCCAACTCTGTTCCTCGGCGACTGACGATGAATCCTAACAATTTTTCGGAAGGAACCCCGAATGCACACCTTGCAAAATTTAACTTTAGATTGTACTTCCGCAGCCGATCAAAGAATTTCCTCAAATCTGCTATTTGATCTGTAGCCTTCTTGGATTTGATGATGACGTCGTCAACATATACCTCTATTTCTTTATGTATCATATCATGGAAGATCATTGTCTTAGCCCTCATGTAGATGGACCCAACATTATTTAGACCGAACAACATCATTTTGTAACAATACACTCCCCATGGTGTAATGAAGGTTGTTTTCTCTGCACCATCTTCGTCCATCCAAATCTGATGGTAACCCGCGAAGCAATCTACAAAGTACTGGAGTTCATGCTTAGCGCAATTGTCGATCATAATGTGTATATTTGGTAGCAGGAAATCATCCTTGGGACTTGGTCTGTTTAGATCCCTATAATCAACACAGACTCTAACTTTTCCATCTTGCTTTGGAACCGGTACAATATTGGCCAACCAGGTTGGGTACTCAACTACTCTAGGTGACTTCCTCCTTGATTTTCAGGCTCATGTCTGGCTTGAATTTCCTGAGTTTCTGCTTCACTGGCAGACACATTGGATTTGTATGTAACTTGTGAGCCACTATGGATGTGCTCAACCCCGTCATATCTTCATATGACCATGAATATATCTTCATATTATTTCAGGAACCAAGTGTATTCTTCTTTCTCTGGCGGTGACAAATAGATGCTTATGCGGGTTTCCTTGACGGTTTCAGAGTCTCCCAAGTTGACTATCTCGGTCTCGTCCATGTTGGACTTGGGCTTTTTCTCAAATTTCTTTAGTTCTCTGATAATTTCCTCATGTATTACATCCTCTTCTTCTATTTCTTTTGAGTCACTGTGCTTTTGTTGCATTGTCTCATTACATGTCACAATCGTTGGTTCATCAAGGTAAGAAATAGTAATGTTGTAGGGATAAAGATATGAAAGAAAAATAGTAATAATAAAATATCAAGACATTTAAAATGTTAAACAAAATGATTTCAAATAATGTTTTTCGAAACGGAACACTGAAAATATTATTTAAAACAAGATGCCAAAGAGGAAATCATTTTCAAAGGTAAACAATACTATCAGCCTTGCTACCCGGGGACTCGTCGGGCCCTTGATAGTTTAGCGGTCCAGTTCTTGAGAGATGATCCCTTCTCTACTATATGGATAGTGAGGCCTTCCTCCTCATCCTCAACTATTACACAACAATCCACATCATCGTCTTCCAAGAACAAATTCCTCAATGCTGCCAAGGCTTCTTCTTCTTCTGACCGCCATATTGTATCGGCCTGATGGAAGGTCTGATTCAGGTGCGGCACGAGTTTCTCAAGAGGATAGTATGGACCATGCCATGGTGGCGACCAATTCCGATATTCCTGCCACGTATACTGATATCCGAGCCCGAAGGTTGTGCCATGGCGCTTCAGTTGTACTGGTTTGGAGATACCTTGAAGTTTTCTACCTAGCCCCTTACTAGGTTCATACCCTGACCATGCCAGTATGCTCTCTATTTTGCTACTCAACCATTTATCTTTATCAATCGCGTTAACACGTTCGATGCGATGGTAGGTTTCTCCAACTAACTAACTTCTATTTTCTACCACCGGAACAGTCTGAGTGGTGTAAATGGGGTTGCTCTCATCTCCATGGATGATAACTTCTTGATGGTTCCATTCAAATTTTACCGCTTGGTGCAAAGTAGATGCGACAGCTCCAGCGGCATGTATCCAAGGGCGTCCCAGCAGCAGATTGTAGGAGGCAGATATGTCTAGCACCTAGAATTAAACATCGAACCAGGTAGGACCCATTTGGAAGCATAGGTTGGTACCTCAAATCGTGGCTCTTTGCGACCCATCGAGTGCTTTCACATTCATAGATCCTGCTCGTATTTCATGTAGGCCCTTGCCCAACCTCTTCAGAGTTATCAGTGGACAGATGTTGAGGTTGGACCCTCTATCTATCAGAACTCTGGCAATGAACTTATATTCATATTGCACTGTGATGTGTAGTGCCCTGTTGTGGCTTAATCCTTTAGGTGGAAATTCATCTTCATGGAAGGTGATCTTATGGCTTTCCAACACTTTTCCCACCATATTGGCCATTTCTCCGCTAGTAATGTTGTTGGGCACATATGCTTCATTCAGTACCTTCATAAGAGCATTCCCTTGTGCTTCAAAATTTTGCAGCAGCGACAAGATGGATATCTGGGTGGGAGTATTATTCATATAATCAACAACCAAATACTCCCTTTCTTGTACCTTCTTCCAAAGGTCATCCGGACCAATTTCAATGATGGGTTATTTGTTGGAAGCTTGCTTACCCGTCTCTCCCAAATGCTCAGGTGTGTAAATTCTGCCCGTTCTGGTTATCCCATGTGCAGCGCCGGACTCTTCCATCTTTTCTTTCCTCTTTCTCCTAACCTCGGAAACATAATCAAAAGGTACAACGTTGGAACTGAAGGGCGGTGTGGATGTCACCGTCACAGTGAAATGTGTGGATACTTCTACCTCAAACGGAGCAGGTGTAGCTGCAGGTGATGTCACTTCTACTTCAAAGGGAGCCGGTGCGGCTACCTCAACTTTGACTGGCGGCCATACCTATACCACAATCGGATTGAGTGTGACTGCCGGCTTCTTAGGATCATCACCTTCCCGAATAAGTTCGATTGATCCCTCGGGATCCCATTCTTCATCAGTTTCTATTACATTAACTCCTTCACCCCTATGATCTGGGAGGGGGTTGTTGTGGATATTGGGTGTGGTTTCTTTCGTCTGTATGACCTTGGTATCAATCAGTGTTTGGATCTTGTTTTTCAGGGTGCGACATTCATCAATAGTATGTCCCTTCATACCGAAATGGTACGCACACATATTGTTTGGGTTGACCCATTGTGACGAGTTTTCCATAGCCACGGTGGGAATATGGGTGACATATCCAGCAGCTTTTAGTCTTTCATACAATTGGTCGATGGGTTCAGCAATAGGGGTGTATTGTCTGGGTGGTTTGCGATCAAAATTGGGCCTGGGTTTTTGTTAATTTGGACGAGCTGGAGGTGAATGATAATAGGTTGGTTGGGTATTATAGGTGTGGTAGGCGGTAGCGGGTTGAGGATATATAGTAGGTGAAGTTTGGTATGTGGGTGGAGGTGTTTGGTACACAAATAGAGATTTCGGACCTTGGGCAACCATTACTGTTCCTACTTCTTTCTTCTTTGATATGCCATCCAATTGTCGTGCTTTATTTGTGGCTTGCAGTGCCTCAAAATTTGTCATCATTCCAATTTTGATACCTTCCTCGATCCTTTCTCTCAGCTTGATGATATAGGAGAACTTGTGATTCTCGATTACCATTAACCTCTCATAATATTGTGGATCCTGAGCCCTGACAAAGAATTTGTTCATCTGATCTTCATCTAATGTCGTCCTGACCTTCGTTGCTTTTGACCTCCATCGAGTTGCGTACTCGCGGAAAGTCTCAGCGGGCTTCTTCTTGAGATTCTGGATATAGAATACATCTGGTGCATTTTCGTGTTGAATCTGAACCTATCCATGAAGTCTGACACCATGCTTACTCAATTAGCCCATTTCTTGAGATTTTGACTTATGTACCAAGACAGAGCATCTCCAGTAAGGCTTCTCATGAACAACTTCATGCGAATTCTTTCGTCCTTTCTGACCCCTACAAGCTTATCACAGTAAGTTCTTAAATGAACCTTTGGGTCACCCGTTCCATCGAACATCTTGAACTTAGAAGGTTTGTAACCCTCCGGCAGTTCCACATCTGGCTTGAATGCACAAATCCTCATAATTCAAACCTATGATTCCTTTTCCTCCTTCAACACCCTGAACTCGGCTTGTGAGTTTCTTGAGCTCTTCTGCCATGTTCTTAATGAGCAGGTCCTTTTCGGCGGATTCCGGTGTATATAGATTGGCTTAGCAGAGTGGGGTAAGGTTTCCACGTATATGGGGTTATTTTGGTGAATGCCAAGAGTTTGGGTGTAGTGGTGATCATTGGTTGAATTTTGGGGATCGGGGATAGGCTGAGGGGTATTTTGAAGAGTATGATAAGTGGTTTGCGGATATTAAGTCGGGAGATGCTGATGTTGAGGAGGTGTAGGCATGGGTAAACTATTTTGAGGAGGGGTTGTATATTGGTGGGGTGCAGGAGGATTCTGCGGGCGTTGTTTGGGTGTATTATGAGGAGGTACCAGGTTTTGGATATTTGGATGGTTGATATCTGGGACGTTTAGTGTGAGGGAGAGATTTTCCAAGTTACGGACCTACTCAATCTCACCCTGTAGTTCAAGTATCTTCTGTTCAAGTCGCGAAACCAAGTCATTTGGTGCCGGAGTACTCCGACCATCAGAGTTTCCACATTCTCAGCATGTGTGGGGTTGTCTTTTCTGACGCCACTCATATCGTCCATCTTATCTTTCCCTTTGCCTTTTGATGCACTTGGAGGAGGAGGAAGTGTAGGGCCTCTGGATCTGGTGTGGTAAGTTGATGATGCCAGTATGCGTGAACCAAGGGATGGGAATAATTTAAAAAGAAAGAAAAACAAAAGGTAACCAAGTTAGTGAGAGTTCTGAAAAATGTTTGCAGTATTTAAACACATATTGTGGGAATGTAAATCTGCGTCCTAACTTGGGATCCTCGTTGTGACGGAGGTAGGCCTAGCGACAAGTATATTTGGAGAATTTAATGCTAATAATTGCCTCCTTTCTATCCTTTCATTTGATCTGGTAGTCGTTTCCTTCAATTCATTGATTAATTCCATATCAGTCTTGTGTTGTTCCAGATGCTTAGCCTCAGACTCACGAACCCTTTCGCACAGTCTGTTATACTTCTCCTGTGCTTCGACAGCTTCATCTATGACTCTTTTTTCCTCGACCTACCCCTGGATCGACTATTCCCGCTATGCAGTCTTCCAACCATGATGGGTAAAAGTACACATGCCCTGCGTGATATCGATCCGGCTCGATGATGTCCCTTTCCACAATAATCTTTAAGTGCCACATATGTTGAGCTTCACATTTATATGGGATGTCATCATCTTGGAAATCCGCCCTGTGGTGACTCATTTTGGAGACTCATGGTATAATCTATTTTCTACCAGCTTGTCTCATGACCCTGATAGGAACATAGGGGTGTATACCCCCTAACCCAATCAACACCAAGTGTGGAGCATCCCTAGATCGGATGATGAACTTATTGGTGGGGAACCACTCGAACATCCAGTGAACCTGGTCCTCAGTCAAGTTGTCGAAAAATTGCACCATCCAGTATCTCCCGTTAAGCAAAACTGTCTGGGATAAATGTCATTATCTTGGGGTGATGAAAGGCTATTTGATCGTTCCACGGTCTTCGTGGAAATTCTTGGCGGTATTGACCTCTCTGGAAATGTTCTAGCAACCAAATCTGTAGTAGCAGATTACAACCCTCAAAGTGTTTGAACCCCTTCCGGCAGCCATCCAAGGCCTGATATATGTCTTCTATAATCATAGGGACAGTAGTATATGTTTGTCCCTCGATTCCCCCCATTAAAGTTTTGGTTACCATGGCCAGTCTGGTGTGAATTCTGTCCTTTTTGCTTGGAAATACTATCATACCCAAGAAGCAGATGATAAACACGGAAACTCTGCGATGAATCCAACCCAAGGAAGTGATGGAGAACTCGTCATGAAAGATACGATAAGATTTGATGTGGTCGTATTATTCATAAAGGAAGTCAAAGGGTATATAGGACTTCTTCAGACACACCAAGTCGTCATTCTTTTTCAAACCCATCATTTTCAGAAACCCTCTAGGAGTGCGATTTTCCGGCACCAATGAACCGATACTGTCCCAAGATAGTCTAGCGAATCCCCCTATTTCCTCCAAAATAGGGGTCATTTCTATGTTTCCAAAATGGAATACGGCCCTTTCTCCATCCCAGAACATAGTATCAGCCTCAATCAACATGTTGTTTGGTTGGATGTCTAATAAGGAAGGTAGGTTTCCAAGGACTATTTTCACATGGTTTTTATTGCTTGGTGGAAGGTCTTCTCACTAATCTAGCAACAATGGTGGTATGTTAAGGACGATGCCGAACCTGGGGACTTCGTGCCTCATTTTCTGCAAAACAAATAAGGTTAGACCCTTTCCCCCTCCAGATTCGACTATTTATACATTAACGATTAACATATTGGCACTTATTTCTCCAAATTAATGCACATATCATGGTTGCGTCCGTTGGGATTATGAAAATCCTGGTGGACTTCGGACAAGGCTTTTCTTAAAGGGTTATTATGTGGACAACATATTAACCCAGGCTAGGTTTGACTATGATGCATGTACAATTATAATAAGAGTAAGGTTTCTATAGAGGTCTAGACTGGTACCCTCAAGAGGACACCTTGAGGGGTAAAGGCACGGAACCGTCAACTGCACCGCTGATCGACTAGTTTTACCGCGAATAAGCCTTTCCAAATTCAAATAGGGTGATATAGGAAGAGCGCAAACACTCATCAAGCGTTATTTTGGTATTAATTACGCATGAGTGAAATATGATGTTGAGCATGATTTATGCAACAGAAAATAGCACGTTGTCACGTATTTGCACAATGAAAAATGATAAATGCTGTATTTAATAATTGTAAAGGCATTTAAGAAAGAAAACAAGGAGGCAAGTCAGTTTCCATAGTAAAGTAATAAAACAGGGAAGAGAAATCATAAAGATAGGAAAATAAATTCACATAAAGTGGGAAGGGGAAAGGGGTATGCAAGTATTGAGGGAATATAAAGGCATGCTGAAAGACTAATTCACAAAAATCAGGTTCGTTATGGTAAAAGTCTAAAAATATCCCCAGCAAAGTCACCATGCTGTCGCGCTCCCTTTTTCTCGCAAAATCGGGTTTCAACATTTTTGGGACAACTCCTTTTGATAGGGTAAGGAATTGGAATTGAGAGAGTCTCCACCTAACGTATTAAGGTGCGTTAGGGAACCTAGAGCAACCTATATTACTTAAAAATGTGAAATCTAGGCGACAAACAAAACAAATCGGACTTTCAGATAAGGAACAAGTATGGACTCACATTGACCTCCGCACATAGAAAACAAAAGCAAGCCAAATTTATTAACTTTGGAATCCTATAGGAAGGATATCTATGTAGGAAAACAGAATGCGGAGACAGTTATATTAAGGCAAACATTAAGACCTATTCGTTTGCCTATTGATTTCATTCAGCACGAATCTGGGAACTTCAGGCAGTAATATGTCACAATTATAAACCCAGAATCATATTTAAGTCCTAAAAATATATTGCCTAAGTGATTGACAGTAGCGAATGAATTCAGAATCAACCAACAGGATCCTATAGGCATGATTTCTATGAGCTTATTAATTACAGGCCTATAGACATGATTTCTAGGTGTAGCACGGATTTTAATCTATAAAGATAGGTTTTATTTCCCTTTTTAATCCTATAGGCATGCTTTCTAATTGCTGAATTGATTTAAACCCTATAGGCAGGATTTCTAAGTTTGAAGCTGATTTTAGTCCTATAGTCATGATATCTATTGCAGGATTGATTTAAACCCTATAGGCATGATCTCTATTAACTGTATTGATTTAAACCCTATAGGTAGGATTTCTAAGTTTAAAACTAATTTTAGTCCTATAGGCATGATATCTATCAACCGTATAAGGACATAATTTAAACAAATTGCCAGGAAAGATAATTATCTCACACAACAAAGTCCTATAGGTATGATTGCTAATGCATATTTGTTGAAAACATGTATAGATCCTATGAACACGATTTCTAATGTACAGAATTAAACGGAAGTCCTGTAAGCCGGATCTCTAGTATGCAAATGTAAAATACAGAATCAAAATGATCATGAAAGTCCTATAGGCAGGATTTCTAAACAACATAGTACTCACATAGTTTAATCAGCGTAATTAAATCCTATGGGCAGGATTTCTACCCAGTTTTAATAAAAATATATAAGTAAACCCCCTCAGCTTTACTAAATATCCCTAAATCAATTATTATAGAGTTATTACAGCCCAGAATATCAAATGAATTACATAATGGTAATAGTTACACTATAGGGAGATTTCATAGGCCCAAATAAACCTGGGAACCAGGCCTTCCAACATAACAAAAACACAATGATTCCTCTACAGTCCATTGGAAATAGGTTTTCAGTGTGTCAAAGTTCCCAAGGGCCTCAGGGGGACCCAGGGCAATGCTCACACCAGAACCACACATTCAGAAAGCAATTCATAAGATATTGGAAAACCAACCCCTAGTGTGTCAGAGTTCAGAGGAGTCTCATGTGGACCTTAGGCAATGCTCACACTGGAGTGGTTGAGAACCTAAGGGACTAGGAATGGGGTTTTAAAACAGTACATAAAAGAAAGTAGGGGCATGTTTTGAAAAACAGTTTGATTTCACAAGAAACAGGATTCAGAACATAGAGTTGCAGACAGGACTGCACCAAGAAGACAAACAAAATTCATGCTCAAACATATAGCTCAAATAAATTGAAGTCTAGTTAAGATAAATACTCATGCTATTACTTAAGACAATCGTGACTTAATCACAAAAGCAGTTAGGCAAACAATTGAGTTGGCCAAATACATTAAATAAATAGACAGGGTAGGGGAGTTAAGCAACAAATTGACTGACTATATGTTCGTGGTGTGCAAAGTTCAGAATAGGTATAGAATAAACAAGCAGTGCATGAAACAAATTGAAACTTAGACTAACCTATGAGAGGATTCATATTATTCGAAATAACTTAGTCTTAAGTTAAAAATGTTACTAAATGAGATCATATAATCATGTGAAAGACAGAAGCATACTGGGAAATGATACAGGCTAATCAAGCAAAGTGTAAAGAATGAAATTGCAAAGGTTACGGCATACCAGTTAAGTAAGAAAATAAGCAAGTATGCCACAACAGGGAAATCCCAGAATAACTTGGCCTTGGCTTTCAGCCGGCAAAAACAAGAGACACTTAGCATAGAAATCAGAACACCTGAGAACAAGAGAGCTTAAGTTTTTAGTGAGAATAAGAGAGTTCCTGTCTTGTTAAAACAGAGAGGGAAATGGATTAAATAGAACTGAATTATGCAAAAAAATAAGGTAATAAGTTAATTATACACAATTAGGAATGAAAATAATTCCATAATCAATTTAAGGTCGGCTTCAATCAATTAACAGAACATACAACATATAATCAGGCAAGTATTACTTAAAATAAAGAAAGTATCAATTAACAGGCAGTCTCAAATAAAATAAGGTAAGGAAATCATGGAAGCATGGTAGGTTGAATGTATATAAAGAAAACATCAACATCATACGAGAAAGGCAAGAGTAAACGGAAATCAGTAGAAGATTTCAAAGCCCTAATTTTGGGGTAAACCATAAAATCAGCGGAAAAGACAAGGTACATAAGGTAGACAAGAGGATATTCAAAAAGGTAAATCATAAAATCAACACAATAATCACATAATGAACCTAGACAGTAGTTTTAAAGATAACATAATCGACCTATATTTGGTTCAACTAAGATCTGAAAAACCCTAATTTTAGGTAAACACAAATTGGTAAAGCAATAATTGAAAGGCATCGTCTATTTCAATGAAAGCGTATAGACGGAGATTTGTTAAAGAAAAACATAAGATTTTAACCAAATCTAGTTCGATTAAAGAAGGTTAAAACCCTAGTTTAGGCAAGTAGAAGATTTAACGGAAAATAGGCAGATTTAAGAGTAGCAAAGTAAATATAGATGGAAAATAACATAAAAACAAATAGAAGTTGAACCAAATCTGGTTTGAATCAAAGATCTGAAAACCCTAACTTTAGGTTAGGTTCGAATCAGTACAAGATACGAAATATTCGTACTCACAGAGATTAGGATGAACCTAGACGGAAATAACCAACATATAAGAGATTTTGAACCAGATCTGGTCCGAATCTCTTGAGATCAACTTTCCATATGAGGAAAGTCAGTCAGGTGATACAAAAACCGAGCAGCTGGTAAAGAGGTAAGACCAGATATGGTAAGGAATCGAGGAGTGATTCTATTTCTGGTAGGAATCCAAGGGGAAATGGGTGACGTCGGGTTGGAGTTTGAGAAGATAGAAGGGGGGATATGAGAGTGTTTGAGGGCGGAGTTTGGTGGGAATGAATTAGAGTTAGGGGTGTTTGGTATAATTAAAAAGTCTCGGGTGTTTGGGAGCCGTTGATCTCGAGAGATCAACGGTTGGGATTAGATTTTTAGGCCGGGGGAGGGGGGTTAATTTAGACGGGTATGGGTCTGGTTGGACGAGTATGGGAATTTGGGTACTGGGCTTAGTTTATTGGGCTGGGGTAATTGGGTTAGGGTAGGTCCGAAATTAATTTAAAAAAAGGGCTATGTTTTAAATACCTAATTAAATTAATAAAATAATTTATAAAAATGATTAATAAATAATAAAAATATCATTTGTGCATGAAAATGATTTAAAATAATTATTTAACATTATAAAAATATAAAAGGTCATTTTTCTGTGTAAATAAGGTAATTATGCATATATGTGACTATTATTGTGAAATATTGCAATTATAGCCTAAAGATGCAAATATAATTATACATAAAAAGTTTAAAGCTTAATATAAATATAAATGATAAAAATTATGTAATAAATTATTATAAAATTATTGTGATGCAACTAATAATTATTGAGATAATGATAATGCCGGAATAAATAGATTAAAAGCCTTTAAAAATTATGGTAATTATGGAAAAATGCTGGTTGATGCTCATGCACTATTTTGAAAGTATATATGTATTTACAAAATATATATGGGAACAATTGGGTATCAACATTCATTCGACCTCGCTCGAATTATTTTCCAAGTCTACATTCGACCTCGTTCGAATTAACACAGGAAATGTACATTCGACCTCGCTCGAATTATTTTCCAAGTCAACATTCGACCTCATTCGAATCAACTTACATTTGAACTCGTTTGAATCGACTTACATTCGACCTCGTTCGAACCGACTTACATTCGACCTTGTTCGAACCGACTTACATTTTTCCTCGTTCGAACCGACTTACATTCGACATCGTTCGAACCGACATACATTCGACCTCATTTGAACTAACCTACATGCGACCGACTGAAAGTTAGACTTTTTACAAAAGGAGACATTCACGGAAAAGAAAAATAACGCCGAAAATACACAGCAAAAGATAATTGTTCCATTTCAATCATTCCATTCCAATACACCTTACAAAGGTCTTAAAAGACGCCCCCACAAAATAAGAAACAACAAAACACAAAAAGTAAACGAAAACCAAGTACAAAGACTTCACACCGCATCGTCCCCACCATCACCAATTTTTCTTGGATACATCTTCTTTAAGAGGGTCATCCTCTTCTCTTCCCGTCGGTCACGCTCAATCTCCAAGATGAGGGTCTGACATACCAAAGAAGACGGATCAGAGGGGTTAAACAACACATACGAAATGAACTAACTTAACAAGGGAAAAGAAAACTTACTCACAGGGCCATATTAGATATGCCCAATGATAGATCCACATCCTTCAGCGTCTGCAGCGTCCTATTCTCAGAGTCCGCGCACCAAGGAGCGAAGGCCGGTACCACCCGTTCTGAGTTAACCAAAAGGTTATAATCTACTGGGATGACTATGTTCCGATTAAGCCCCTCCTTCCTTATTTCCACTCGGGTGAACCTCTCCTCAAAGGCCCAAACCTTCTCGAGGTCGATATCGGAGCCTGTCCCATCATCTTCCACGAGGACGGTTTTATCTCTCCCGTCCGCTGATGATGAGCCAACTTCAGCTGTACATGCACGTTCCACCCTGTCGCGGACCCCTTCAGCTTCTGATGGCCTCTCCTCCGTGACAATCTCTGGCCTAGGATCAGCCTCAATGCCCAGTAAGGGCGCCAACTTCGCATCCAAAGCAATAGGCCTCTCAGGATCGGCATCGGCAACACAGTTCCTTCCAGACTCCACCCTCCATCTCCTCGGTACCGCCTCCTCCTCACCATGAGACGACTTTTCAATTAGGTGTAGAACAGGGTGGGCAGATTTATCAGCCGACGTAATGGCCGCCTTTGGGCCGGAATCGCCCAACGGCGGAGCTAGAGTTTGATCATTTCGTACGGACTCGGCCAGTACGAATTGCATTCTAGCCGAAGCGACCACCTGGCAGAATGCGGGAACTGGAGCCTTCGCCTTCTTAGAAGCTCGATGACTTGGCACAAAAAGGAAAATATATCAAAAGGACGACAGCAGATGGCTATAAGCTATAATGAAGACGAAATGATTGCGAAATTGAAAATCCGACTTACTAGTCGAAGGCTTGGGCCAGAACCGTTTATTGAAGGACGCCCAGTCACAAATACCCACAGTGTGGGGTAGGACGTGAGTTACCCAGTCTTTAATGTGGAAGGACATGAACGAGTCAAAAACAAAAAAGGGTAAACAAACACACTACAGATGGCAAAAGAATCTTAAGGTTGAAATTCCACTGCTTGAGGAACCCGGCTGGGTTCGCCACTACGTTCTCGGTTCTGACAAAGAAATAGTTGCACCAGAACCGTAGGTTTGCTTTGTCATCCATCCCCGCCACCAACCCTTTAGTACCGTGGTGGCGACGATGAATTAGCATGACCCTGTAAAAGCTCGGGGAGAAGAGGTGCAGCAGGTGACGGATGGAGACCTCGCAGCCGGCCAACTCTGTGAACTTCGCCAACATTAGAAAAATACAGGTAAGGGGAAAGGTGCGCCTGGAAGACGCCATAGAAGCGGCAGAACTCTTTCGCTAATGGAGGAAGAGGAAGAGAGTAACCCACCAAAAATGGGTAGGCGTAGAAAGTGCAATACCCGGGCCGGTGGACTTGTATCACAGCGTTCCCTGCCGAGGCGATATCGATATGGGCAGGGGTATGGAACTTATACCGGAGGGCAGATATTTCCTTTGACCCCATATCAGATAGTACCAGCTCAGGATCAAGGGTGGGCTCTTTCGAGAAATCATTTCTAATCGACGGATTACGAGGAACAACCTCCTTCATGGTGGGAAAACTTTCATCTTCCGCAATCGTGATCTCGCCGTCGCTAAAGGGCATGGCCACTGACAATGGGGTGGCATCAGAGACTGTATCAGAAGCTTGAGTCAGGTTTGTCATTTTTCAGTAGCGCGTATACGTTGGAGCCAGAAAGAAAGAGTATCAACGAGAGAAGAAATCAGAATCTAGAGCTAAGAAGCAAGAGGAAATCGGAAGCAATAATTGAAGAAGCAGAAGAACAAGTAGAGTGGAAATGGAGCATGATGTGCGAAATTTTCATTTGGGAATTCCCCTTCCTCTATTTATAGGCTATTGTGATGCCCAAATTGATGCAAGGAACCATCAGTGGCACTAAAATCGAAGCAACAGAGTCTCTTGAAATGACGTAGTGCATCAGGAAGATGCGTAATGATGATGCCCATGGCCATGACATCATCTTATTTCAGTCACTCCAACCACGATCCTTGAGGTGACATGTCACCAGTCCGACATCGATCAATTCAGCTTAGTCATCAGGTCGGAATTACCTTTGACCGGCTCCAGATAAAGTCAGCTCATCGAGAACATCCAAGAGGATGACCTCAATAAGCGGAGGGACTATCTGTATGGGTCAAAATTAGGTCGAGTTTAGCGAATGCAAACAGACGAGCTGTGGTCGAGGTTGAGCACGGTTTAGTGGCGAGGAGGCTCCAGGGGAGAGACTAACGCCGAGGTCAAGTAAAGAACAAAGGGCAGCAACGGTTAGAATAATCTTAGGGCAGCCATGGCTGCTTTGACCTCTCCCCAACCTTTGGTTGTGGGAGAGACAATTCAAAAAACTAAAGAAACAACAACAAATCATAATCCAACCCAGTTATACGCTGATCAAATCCGTCCAAAATAGTCTGCCGCAACTATGTCCAAAGTCGAGTTGGTTCCTGTGACAATTGTACATGGTGAACCAATGATAGAGTTCTCAATGGATGAGATTAATCAATTCACAAGAGAGGAATGAATTCATCAAGCTGTTATCATGAAGTTTTCATACGGAAAACCTGATCTACACGAGTTTAGAAAAGTTTTTTCGTCGCAATTTGATATTCAAGGTCGCTGCAATATAGGACTGCTGGAATTTCGCCATCTTTTAATTAGATTTGATCTATATAACGACTATGTTCTATTTTTATCATGATCAACTGGTTATATCAAGGCTAAAGATGATGAATTCTTTTTTAGAACATTCCCATGGACGTTAGAATTCAATCCAAAGGAGGAAACGTCCATGGCAGTTGTATGGATTTCTTTTCCAGGTCTACCGCCTAACTTCTTCGCCAAGAGGTCGTTGCTGTCTATTGCTTCAGCTTTTGGTAAAACTCTTGCTGTGGACAAGGCGACGCAAGAAAGAACACGACCTAGCACGACTAGAGTCAAGGTAATCCTAGATATTTTGGATAAACATCCTAAAAAGGTTAAAATTTTGATGGTCGACAAAGAAACACATAAAACAATCGTGCATTATCAGGAAATTGTATATGATAATCANCTTCCATGGCAGTCGTCTGGATTTCTTTTCCAGGTCTGCCGCCTAACTTTTTCGCCAAGAGATCGTTGATGTCTATTGCTTCAGCTGTTGGTAAAACTCTTGCTGTGGACAAGGCGACGCAAGAAAGAACACGACCTAGCGCGGCTAGAGTCAAGGTAATCCTAGATCTTTTGGATAAACATCCTAAGAAGGTTAAAATTTTGATGGTCGACAAAGCAACAGGTAAAACAATCGTGCATTATCAGGAAGTTGTATATGATAATCTTCCAAAGTATTGCACATATTGCAAGCATCAAGGACATGATGATAAAGCATGTCGATTGTTGAAAGAACAAGGTGTAGAGGAGATGACAAAAACAGGTGCAACAGTTGAGAGAAATCTGCCAGTTATAGACGTAACCATGACTGAGCAGATGCAAGGAGATGCTAGAGATTATCTAAATACTAAAAGAATTGAACAAAGAGCTAAAGAAATAGAAGCTTCAGATGGTAAACTAATAGAATCAGTAGCAAAGGAAAATCTGATCGAACAACAGTTTTTACAAAAGGAAGGAGGAAAAGACGCTGCTAATTCGAGCAATGATCAATTGCTCAATCGAGCAACAAATGGTAATGTTGTAGGTGATGGTTTAATGATTGATAAGGGCCCTCCTAAACCTACACGTGATATCCCTGCTAGACAAGCTTTAGCAAGGATTTATAATGTAGTAAATCCAATTGTGTCAGCGTATGATAAGTTGTCTATCAATAATAGTGCAGCTGGTGTTTTATCAAAAACATTGGAACATGGAGATAGAGAAGTGGTTGAGGGTGCAACATATACAGGTTCAAAGGCCACTATTATTCATGCTGATGGTAATGATCAATGTGGCAATAGAATGGAAGCAATTGTACAAGTAACAGATGTACAAAACACTGGGGAATTGACAACACCAGTGGTCAATCGTGAAGGAGAAGCCCAGTTTTCTGGAGGTAAGGAGAATGGGGATAAGGATGTGGATTTGGAAATTAAGGCTGGGGATGAGAAGTTGGATGATATGTGTGATGATACAAATAAAAAATTAGAAAAATGGAACGTAGTTTCTTCAAGAAAATCACCTACTAAGCAGGTATTATCGACCAGGAAAAATGTTGCAGGTATTCGACCAAAAACCTTGAACTGTGCTTCCAGCTCAAATGTTTTTGAAGTGCTCGCAACTGTGGATGATGGGCAACTGGATTCAACAACACTGAAAGATGATATGATGAACAAACAACTGATTCCATACAATAGCAGTGAAAAATAAGTCCATGATAGCGAGGATTTGGCCAAGGAAGGGAGTGTTCGACAGAAGGTGTCAAAGAAAATTTGTGTCGAGGAGTTAAGGAGTAAGGCTCACAGCTCTAATACTCCTACATTGCATTTTTCTAACACTCACGTCCAACAAATCATTAAAGAAGCTCAGAGTGCAATGATGTTAAACACTAACATGGTTAAAAAACCATTGGTTACGTTGAACACTTCCGTCTTTAAAGTACCATCACAATCGTTGGAGTCTTGTGGAGAACATGGGTTAGTGTTGTCCACTGGAAAAAACAATGAGATTGTTAAAGCAAATGTGAGGGCAATGGCAATCAAGTCTAAGCTATGGGCTGACCAACCAGAGTACGATGATGAAGAAGACTGGGGAGTAGATTTTGCGGAGGATTCTACTGATGACGGTGAGAGGTGTAGTGGTGATGAGGAGATCTTATCAGTAGGTACACCATCCTTGCCAAAAATTGGAAGCTCTTCTAAGGTAGGATCAGGAACCAAGCTTAATGCTAAAGCTCCTGATTTTATTCCTAAGACTAGGCAGCAATATAAGGCAACTGGAACAACTTCGCAAGAATTACCAGTAGTAAAGCAGTATGAGCAGCACCAGATCTTGTCGAGCAGTACAACTCCTAGTATTCCAGTAATTAACACTGGACAGCAGCAACAGCAGTTGAATGCAACAATTGAGCAACAGTTAAATGCAAGCAATCCTGGAGCAAAGTCGACTGGGCAGCAACAAAATAAATCTGGAGCAAAGTCGACTGCACAACATCAGATTTTTATGACCGATGCAGCTACTATGTGTGTGACTGATCAATTTGCTGTCACAACTGGTGGACAGCAGCAANGAAAACCATAACAAAACTCGCTAGTGTTAGTTTTCTGCTGGTTTGATATAAACGCTGTGTTTCCCCTCTCGACGTTCTGCCTCGTATTTATGGATTCTGTTATATTTTCCAGCACAAACATTGTGCATGCGAATACAATTAATGGCTTTATCAAAAAAAAAAAATACCTTTTTTACTCGTGAGATCCAAGAACACTTTGTCCATCTTCATAGTCTATTGTCACACGCTGTTGTCAGAATAAGGAATCATCCAACTCATTCAATATTTGGGTGGCAAATTCTTTTTTATTATATTTAATGTCATTTGTCACATTTATTACATATTTTTATCCTCATATCCATTGACAATCATTGAGCATTTATTTTGTATTTACTGATTTAGACACGGTCCCATACCATCTAATGTTCGAACATCAAATCTAGGATTTATTATATTTAACTAAAATTCACCCATTATCTTTTTATTAAATTAGTTTAACAAAAAGATTAAAACTTTTTAGTCAAATAATTTAAGTCACAAATCCAAAACATTAAATTCTAATTTCAACAAGATTGTGCTGCAGAGTTTAGATGTTGGACTTTTCAACATTGAAGCAAACCATACTTGCAGATCGTTTTGAATTCTGCTTTTTTTCTTTTTTTCTTTCGTCTACCTGAAGAAAAAATTTCCCTATTGGTTGGTAAGAAGAGAAGGTTTGACGCAGAGAAATTTCTCTGTTGAGATATTATGTGTACTAGTGTATTATCAATATTATCTAATTTAATAAATAAATGTTGAGTAGAAACAAAGAAAATAGTTTGAATTATCAAAGTGAGTGTATAAACCAAATGTACAGTGATACAAGCCATTTTAGAAGCTAGCAAGAAGTTTCTGATTGATTAGCAAGAAGTTTAGAAGCCATTTTAGAAGCCAAGCCGAGCCAAAGAATCTTACTAATTTTTTTTGAAGCTGCATCCAATCCTTTTAAATAATAATAAAAAAACATACAAAAGAAAATGTAAAATTTGAAACTGTAAAAAATATACTTGGATCAAATGTAATAAATTCATGATCTATAGAGTACCTTGACATTTGTCTTGCACTGTAGTTTCCTGCATGCTTTTGTCGATATTAGCAGCTCTAGGTTCATCCAATTGTGCAGCAACATCGAGGAGCATTTGAGTATTCTTTGAAAGCATTTTATCAACTCTATGTTCATTAAATTCATCATCATCAGAGAGTTTTTCAGTTGTATTAACTTCCACTGCATGTTTATAAAGAGGGGGGACGGATAAATAACTTATATATATATATATATATATAGAGAGAGAGAGAGAGAGAGAGAGAGAGAGAGAGAGAGAGAGAGGGAGAGAAATTTTATACATGTACTATAAATTTCTTGTGTCCCTTCATCTAGTAAAGCGATTTCAGCGCAAATAGCAAGTGCGTCTGCAAACGGATTACTTCTCTTAATATTGGTACACGCATCACTCAATGTCCGTTATTCAGTACCAACAGGTGCATGATCTTCATCCCAATCAAATTGCCTTTTGCAATATCACTGCCCAAAGTTCAACTTGGTGCATCTCCTTCATAATCAACAACTTGATCATTTAGACCTTTCTTGCTTCCAATATTCACAGTTGATAACTGTTCATCAATTACATCTTTACTCGGTCGATCAACACTGGGATGTTCGTTGTTAAATTATTGTTTAACACGTTGATCTCCTTCAACATCCACTTCCACAGGTGTAACATTTTCATGCGCTTCATCATGAGCAACACTAATATCCGATAGATGCTTAAATGAGTAATTCATCCTATCATATTGTCGAGACTTCATGATGGAGTCGTCGTCTGTTCCATTTGATTTGTCGATAATCTTAAACAACTCTTGAAACTTCTCATCAAAATATTCCTAGAAAAAAATACTAACAATGATTAATCTAAATAACATTAGCACAGAAAAAAAAGACTTCTCTATAAATTAGCTTACTTTGACTTTTCCAAAAACCGCATCAACAATAGCAGATCGCTCATCCTCTTTAAACTGCGCAACAACTTCTTTCACAATTATTTTTCTTTCTGCTTCTGCATGCCTTTTAACCTCACTCGTTACCCTCTAGTATAGAGACACAGAACAAAACTTCAGGTACAAAAGAATGCTGAAGTTCATCACAAAGAGAAACAAAACTTAAGCTACTAGAATGCTGAAGTTCGGGAAAAACAGAACAAAACTTTAGGTACAAAAGAATGCTGAAGCTCATCGCAAAGAGAACAAAAACTTAAGCTACTAGAATGTTGAAGTTCAGAAAAAACAGAACAAAATTTAAGCTACTAAAATGTTGAAGTTCATCATAAAGAGAACAAAAACTTAAGCTACTAGAATACTGAAGTTCAGGAAAAACATAACAAAACTTCAGCTACTAGATAGCTGAAGTTCATCACAAAGAGAACAAAAACTTAAGCTACTAGAATGCTGAAGTTCAACACAAACAGAATAAAACTTCAGATACTAGAATGCTGAAATTCATCACAAAGAGAACAAAACTTAAGCTACTCGAATGCTGAAGTTCAGCACAAACAGAAAAAAACTTCAGCTAAAAACATGTAGTTTTACATAAACACAAAAATAAATAAAAAAATTCAGCACAAAACTTACAGAACAAATTGTATTGACTAATTCATTGTCAAACGCCGTTGTAGAACGGTTAGAACGACTCTAGGTACGAGGTGATTCACCAGTTGAAGTTCGACGGGTTTCTTTTGATCGACTCCGACTACGTGGTGATTCACCAGTTAAAGGAACCGTATAAACTACCCTTGAACGAATCCGGCTGCATGACAATTGTCCAATCAAAGGCATTGAATTCAATTCCTCTTCTGTAGGAATTATATCCAATACCTTAAAATTCCGATATTCCTGTTTAATACAAAAAAGTATATTATGAAAATAAAATAAAAGTAATACGTCAACATATTAACAAAACTACAAAAAATAAAAAAAATATTCACTTATAGAATGATTACTGAAATATTTCTCAAGTTATTTATATTTAGGCTCTCCCACACATACATAACGTAACATCCTGGGAACCTGAGGGAATAAAGGTACTCGTCGTCTTTAATATACCTCTTCCGAAGATCGGGGAAACGCTCATAGAACCAAACACACAACGGATATGAAAATCCACCAACAATATACTCAGTTGAATGTTCGTTGGATTGGTTATCCAATGCATGTTTCATTGACGTAATGAGCTTCTCATAAGATATATTACCCCAAGGATAATCAGCACAAGCATTATCATCTTCGACAATGGCTGCATAATCCTCTAGCACCGTTGATTCAGTCTTTTTACCAAATAAAATAGACTCCACAACAAGAATTTCCATAAGCTTAACAACATCTTCATCACTCTCACATGCATGTTTGAAATTTACATCATCCTTCTGAATTTCATTACGGGACATAAAATCTTGAATGTCCTTCAATGTCACACCCTTAGACTTACCAAAATATCGTTTCAAAATCGTGCTCTCTCGTTTAGATGGTTTTTCAACATTATGTGCGGTGATCCTCAAACCGCACATAATGTGAAAGTCTTCAAGGGTGAACGATACATTATGCCCAAAAATCTTGAAACTAATGGAGTCTCGTTCATTGGTGAATATTCGAGAAAGACTCAAGCAATGAACCAACTTCATGCTGCATTTGAATTTCTCCATAGCCAAAATATACCGAAAAGTACCTTTAGTTAGCTTATCTTCTTGTGCATGAGTCAAGAAAGTTTTGATTAAACTCTTCAAATCGTGGTTACCCTTCCAGTAAGCACGACAGTTAAACTAATCTCGAAACTCAAAATATCTTTCCCCTTCTCTTGTAGAAGGAACAATACGGACTGAAGGACCTTTTGATAGTGTACGTTTTTAGATGCTTTAGCTGCTGGAGGATTTGAAGGTGCTGGAGGATTTGTAGAAGCCATCTGTTGAAAGAAAGTAAAAGATATCAGTTAAAAACTTCAGCTCAAAGAAGACAAACTCAGCAAATATAAAACAAAAACTTCAGCTCCCAATATGTTGAAGGGTCACCAAAACAAAACAAAAACTTCAGCTCCCTATATGCTGAAGTTTCACCAAAACAAAGCACAAACTTCAGCTCCTAAACAAAAACAAGCTGAAGTTCACCAGTTACAAAACACAAAACTTCAGCTCCCACCTTCATAAAAATATACCACCAATAATTAAACACAAAACACAAAAAACAAAAAACTTCAGCTCCCACTTTCAAAAAAATATAACAAAAAACACAAAACAAAACTTCAGCTCCCTAACTAAAGAATTTATAGAATGTTCATTAAAAACAGACACACACGTTCAAAAACTTCAGCATATCACCAAAACAAAACAAAAACTTAAGCTCCCAATATGCTGAAGTTCACCAAAACAAAACAAAAAACGTCAGCTTCCAATATGTTGAAGGGTCACCAAAACAAAACAAAACTTCAGCTCCCAATATGCTGAAGTTTCACCAAACAAAGGAAAAACTTCAGCTCCTAAACAAAAACAAGCTGAAGTTCACCAGTTACAAAACACAAAACAGACACACACGTTCAAAAACTTAAGCATATCACCAAAAAAAAAAATAAAAAAACTTAAGCTCCCAATATGCTGAAGTTCACCAAAACAAAACAACAAAAGTCAGCTCCCAATATGTTGAAGGGTCACCAAAACAAAACAAAAACTTCAGCTCCCAATATGCTGAAGTTTCACCAAAACAAAGGAAAAATTTCAGCTCCTAAACAAAAACAAGCTGAAGTTCACCAGTTACAAAACACAAAACAGACACACACGTTCAAAAACTTCAGCATATCACCAAAACAAAACAAAAACTTAAGCTCCCAATATGCTGAAGTGCACCAAAACAAAACAAAAAATATCAGCTACTAACCAAAAAACAAAACAAAACATCACCTGCTAAAATGATGAAGTTAACCAGTTACAAAATAAAAAACTTCGGCAAAGCACAAATTTAACACCAATAATTAGACACAAAAAACAAAAAATATCAGCTCCATAAAATTAAGATATACATGAAAAAAATTACTATAGAACTAAACCCTAACAAACTATCGAACATGAATATCACAAAAACAAACAAAACCCTATAGAACATGACTATCACAAAAAAAAAAAACCCAGAAATTAAATCGTAAAGTTACTGCAATGTACCTGTGATTATACGTAATATTGTTGGCGAACAAACAGTTGAAAAATCAAAAAATAATGACGATAACCGTTTTGATTTCGTAAAAGCGAAGAACGTGAGAGAGAGAGAGAATTTTCAAAGTAGAGGACTGGAGTTTACTTGAAGATAAAGTAGTCTTTTAATAAAAAGGGTAAAATTATCTTTTCAAAAGGCTTTTAACAAAAATACGGGTACAGATGTAAACATAAAAATAAAATGGCTACAGGTTAAAAAGGGGCGCCTAAATAAGGCACCCCGTGCAATTTTTACATGTTCAACTTATTCTATGTTTTTACGTCTGACCCTTATGGCATGAAACGGGTCATAAAAATGATTACATAACTCAGAAATTAAAAAATGAATTAGATTCTGAATATGATCATAGACTGATTTTAGTTACCATTTCACTTTGCATAAATCCAAAACATTACCTTTGCAGAAATTTAACATATTTAACTCATAAATCCAAAACATTAAATTCTAATTTCAACAAGATTATGCTGCAGACTAGGGCTATGCATGGATCGGATTGGATCGAATTTAACATATTTTGGATCGGATTTCAGATTCTAGAAAATGCAATCCGAATCCAATCCGAAAATTTACATTGTCGGCCAAAAGTGCCAAAATTTTAACTTTCGCCAATTCAAGCCTAATTCTACTACGGAGCTCCAAATCACATTCCGGATGCGCTCCTAAGTTCAAAATCACCTAACGGAGCTAACAAAACCATCAAAATTCAAGTCCGAGCTCGTTTATACACAAGTTGACATTCGGTCGACTTTTCCAACTTAAGCTTCCAATTAAGAGACTAAGTGTCTCAATTCACTCCTGAAATCACTCCGGACCTAAACTAACCACCCCGATAAGTCATAATACATCTGTAGAACACAAAAGAAACAAAAAATGAGAGAACGAGGCTATAACTCTCGAAACAACAAGTCGGGTCGTTATATATGGGGACATGATTGAAATGAGGGGGTAGATTCCATTGTGCTCTCATCTCTTGCACTAGATTTGGATTCAATGATGGTGCTAGAGGTTGCAAGATGTTGTTCACCCACACACGGTTCATGTAATTTCTCATAGCAAGGTGAATACTAGGTAGCATGGGTTTTGGATAAGGATCACACTCTCCTGATTATTGATCGTGGCATTGAACATTAGACCCCTCCCCATTAGCCCTAGTTCTATCCAGGACAGTGGGTGGTGGTTCTGCGGCATGATAGGTTGTACATAGATTATTGGAGGATTTTGGAGTTTTTAAGCGAGTGGTGGAAGGTTTGCCATATTCAAGGGGCATTGGTGACAGAGGATTTGAATGAGACGATATGTCCTCCGATTGTTTTGTGGAATTCTCGGCATTTTTAGTGAAGTTGTCGTCGTTTAAAATAGGAGATATTGAGGAGTAGGGAATGATTGCATCTATATGCATGCAATTTGGGAGGGTTAGCGTAGAAGATTTATTAGAAGATTTACATGTATGATTTTGGCCACGTGTTGCATGCCATCCGCCATTTGGTTATTGTGCAGGGGTCAGTAGACAAGTGTGGATCATTATTAGAGAGTTTTGCATTTCTAATGGTAGGGTTAATAGTACTAATAATATTGTAATTAGTAGGGTTGTTTGCTAGAGTGTCAATTTGATTTGTCCTAGAGGTTGTATTAGTGGTAGGATTAACGGGCGTGGCAGAAAGTTTAGTAATGTCACTAGGGGTTTCATAATTTGATGTGTCGAATTTCCCAAGGATGTCATGCAAATTGTTTTTATTAATTAATAAAGAATTATTTTTTGTGAAGTATTTGCTAAATCAGTGTGCTCGTTATACAACTTGGAGAAGCGATTTTCTAGATGAAAACCAGTTGGTTTTTCAAGCCTTGTGGTATTGGTGATATTGGAAATTTGTGCATGGGTCTTACTGCCTTGGCTACTGGATAAAGAACAAGGATCTTTGTTCAAAACTTTTAACTTTTGAGTTTTAATGTACTTACGTGTGGAGACATTAAAGATTACGTCTATACCTGCCTCCATAGAAGCCTCTTTGCCTTCAATTGGTAATTTCTTCTGCAATCTCCTTGGTTTTTAAAATGACAATGTGTGCTAGCCATCCTCATTGTTGAGCTTGTGTGACTGTTGAGCTACTTGATGGTTTAAGGCTGCCTTCTCATTGTTCTCTATGTGAGGCAGTGAAGTTAATATGGTTGGGAAGTGTGATATTGTGTGGCCCAACATTCCACATGATTTGCATAGGACTTTATCACCTTTATATTCCATTTGTTATTTTTGATCCTCTATAAGGATAAATTTTTCCATGGGTTGGTCCATTGGAAGTTCCACACATAATCTGACATAACGCCCTTTTAAAGTAGCTGATATACAAACATCAATTTTTAATAATCTACCTATTGAATTCCCAATCTTTTGAAGGATAACTCCATCATAATATTCAGTAGGTAAATTAGGAAAATTAACCCATACAGTAGTAAGGGTTTGTTTGGCATCAGAAGCCACAAAGTTTGGTTTCCACCTCTGACACGAGAGAAATCTAAACCGTGGTCCATTTTGAAGAATTGATTGCATGCTTTCCTGTTTCTGAAATTTATCAATATAGTAATCAGCTCCTAGCTCAATTAAGGGGAAATTCTCTTTCACCTTCCACAGTTCCTGCACTTTTTTTCCTAAGAATTTAGTGTAGAGTTCGTTTGCCTTGTAGTTTAATAATTACCGAGTGTTTCCAGGGCATGTACATGCGATCTCGATCTTCTTGAGACAAGGAGATTCTTTTTTCTTTAGATGCCAGTATGTCATTAGTGTGCATATATGAAGGGGAATTTGGCATATTATTGGATATTGAGGCGATAGTATCAATGATAATGTCCATACCTTCCTTTCCCCTGATTAATTTATCCTTAAACGTAGCGTGTGAATTCTCATATGATTGAGCAAAACTTTCCTTGCTAATGTCTGGTGATTTAAGGGGAATTGTGGTCATTTCCATTTCAATGTCAATGGTTGACATTAGGGCAGTGGGAAGATGTATTTGGTTAAGGATATGTTAGAGGTTTTTAAATAGAAGGAGGAGTTTCTCTCACTAACTTTGGTACGAACATTAATAAAATATCCTTTCTCTAAAAGATTGCAGAGAGAAGAAAATCTGAAGTTGGAGTCATATTGCTTCCTCATTTTTAAGTAGTCTACCTAATATAATATTTTGTAGTTACTAAAAATTTTGAAACTTATGCTTCTAAAAAAGTTATAAATATTTGCACAGTTATAAAAATTTTAAATAAGAATAAAATGTGAAATTTAAGTTAAATTATTTTAATTTAGATAAAGTTGATCTTTATTTGCAATGATCGAAAAAAATAGGACCACATATACAGTCACACCTCTCTTAACATCATCCCTATATAACAACACTTCATTATAAAAGCCAAGTTTTTTCGGAACTAATTTTCATGTTATGTTATAATATATGTTCTCTATAACAACACATCGCTATAACATACAAAAATATTCGGAATAAACGAGACTGTTATAAAGAGGCTTGACTATTTAAACTATAACAATATATTTTAAAGTTAACTTATGTACATCATTAGTGCAATGTGTTCTAATCCTTTTAATTAATATAGTTCCTATTTCACCCGTTGCATCAGATTACTTAACTAGCGTTTGGACATAGATTTGGTTGAAACGTGAAAAATGAATATTTGAAGATAAGATGAAAAATGATTTTTTGAAAGTTGAAATTACGTTTGGACATGAATTTTACTTGAATTTTTTTTGAAATTTTGTGAGTAAAAAATTCCAATAACTTTAAAAACTACTCTAGAACTATTTTTGGAATTTGAAGATTTTATTTTTAAAATCTGCTAAAACATGATTAAAATCTATAAAGAAACAGATATTTCAAAAAAAAAAAACTTTCAAATTCTATGGCAGACGGGAGCTTAATACCTTAATCAGATTTCTAAACAAGACGTTAATTTATTTGTATTAATATGATCTTATGTCCAGATAATATAATTTTTCTCTCAAACTAAACGAGCCCTACTTTAGTGTGATTGATAGAAATTACCTATCTTAAATTGTAGATGGTAGCATATTATCGGTTTATAGATGAAACGTGGCAGGATGATCCATGTGTTCTTGCCAGATCAGTTTTGCACGTATGTTCAGCTCATTCTATGGTTTTACGTATGACCCTTATGGCATGAAACAGAGTCATAAAAATGATTACATAACACTCGGAAATTAAAAATGAACTATATTAATTTCTGAATTTGATCATAGACAGATTTAGTTTCCATTTGACTTTGCATAAGTCCAAAACATTACATTTGCAGAAATTAACATATTTAAGTCATAAATCCAAAACATTAAATTCTAATTTCAACAAGATTGTGCTGCAGACTAGGGCTATGTATGGATCGGATTAGATCGGATTTAACACATTTCGGATCGGATTTCGGATTCTAGAAAATACAATCTGAATCCAATCCGAATTAGTATCGAATCGGATCAGATTTTAAAGTTTGGATAGGATCAGATTTTCGGATCAAATTATTATGCCTCAAAGTTGCAAACTCATATGTATATTTTCTTTGTAATAGAGGTAATACAGTAAGAAAAATTCATGTTTCTGCAACTATGAGAGTACTATGGTGCCAATATAGCTAAATCCATCAATTATAAAGGTAATAACTTGGAGGAAAATGTAAAGGAAGTACTAATTATCCAAAATTAAAGTTTAGTATTTATACATGCCTAATAATTTCGAATCGTATTAAAATACCAATCCGAATCTTAAATCCGAAATTTTAATAAACACAATTCGAAATATGATCCGATCCGAAATTCGAAATCTGAAATCTGAAATTGAATGAATCGGCTCGAATTTTAAATATCCGATCCAAATGAACAACTCTGCTGCAGAGTCTAGATATTGGACTTTTCAATATTGAAGCAAACCATATTTGCATGTCGTTTTGAATTCTACTTTTTTTCTTCTTTTCTTTCAGCCACCTATAGTGAAAATTTCCCTTATTGGTTGGTAAGAAGAGAAGGTTTAACGCAGAGAAATTTCTCTGTTGAGATAGTATGTGTACTAGTGAATTATCACTATTATCTAATTTAATAAATAAATGTTGAGTAGAAACAAAGAAAACAGTTTGAATTACCAAAGTGAGTGTACAGTGATACAAGCCATTTTAGAAGCTAGCAAGAAGTTTCTGATTGATTAACTTTTTTTCTTTTTTCCCTATTTAAAAACTATTATGGTGAAAACTTAGAAAGAATATCAATTTATTCAGTTCGGACTTGTCTATGCTTTGAGATTCATAACATTTGAGAATAAAATGAGATTATAAGAAGAGACATGAATATTTCTCTTAACGGTTGACCCCTATTTATCAATACAGCATATCAAACATTGACATACGCTGAATTTGCAGATTTTCGTGCGGCTGATGATCTCAGGTGATGCCTCTTTTTCTGCCATATACGCAACAAACGTATTGTATTTCCAAGTAAAAGCAGTGCCATTAAACCACACCATACTATAACTCCAATTTCAATAACCTGACCAAGTGGTTCACTGTCCTTTTTAGGCGTGATGATGTAAATTGATATGCCATAAGTTAGTGCTGTAGTAGTAACTGTTAACCACATTATAACCATCAAACCCCACATGAAAAGCCTGCGCTTGAACGGCAATCCACTAATCAGCAGCAATATTGTGCTGAGAGAGGAGACAAAGGCAATGGTGTTAGCACGAAGAAAATATCGATACGAATTGGGATGATTATAAGCCATTACTGCTTCCCCTGCTTTGTGTGACGGTATTCCCTTATTATCCAGTTGTCCATGTTCTTGCCAAACACCGCCTGGAGGATTCATTCCAGCTTGGAATGCCATTGTTGCAATAAGTGACGCCACCACCATTATTGTTTCGCGTTTCTTGGACAGCCAATCGCCTTTGGATGGGTGGCTTTGGGCCTGATTTCCGCCTATATATGCTGGTGTTGTTGAAGCTGGTAGTGAATGCGGATTTGCAGCTGATTTATTCGGAATTTTGATACTATCATTTTTTATATCCTTTGCTCTTAAGCCTCCAGCTTCTCTAAGACTCTCTCCAAGTTGTAGATCAATCATGTCCCTCCTACTTTGTGCTAAAATATCTAATGTTGTATTCCCATTTGCATCCATTGCATTCACATCTATTTGATTGCTCTTTAGCAAGTATTTGATAGTCTGCAAGAATGGTAGGTGGTTTAATAATTATAAGAAAATGAAGTTATATAGTTTTGCACCCAAGGATGTGATCTAGTGGTCAATGAAGTAGGTTGAGAACCAAATGTCTCAAATTCAAATCCTAGCGGAAATAAAATACACAAGGTTATTTTTTTCCATTTCAAGCCTTGGTGGACAGAGTTACATGTTGCTAGTGGGACATAGCAGGTATTCCGTGGAATTAGTCAAGATGTTTGCAAGCTGATCCGAATAACGCGATTATAAGAAAAAATGAAGTCAATTTCTTTTCTAAGGAAGTAATATGATACCTCAATTTGCTTATCAGCAACAGCCAAATGTAGAGTGGTGAGGCCATCACTATCCTTTGCATTCAAGAATTCATAGTCCCATGATCCAATCTCCATCAGCACCTTGAGAACCTCCAGCTGATTATGCTTGACACACAAATGCAAAATGTTTTCCCCACTGATCGTCGTTCCTAGAGCTGCACGAGGCCTGATTTGTATTAGTTCTTTGATGACTTCAACTCGACCTTTGATGGCTGCTAGATGGAGAGGATTTCTACCATCGCGATCACGAGCTAAGCATATATCAGGATTCACTACTAACAACATCTTGATAATTTGTAGGTGTCCTTTAGCTGAAGCTATGTGAAGAGCTGATGATTTTCGAGAATCCAATTCAGCTGAAAGCTGAGGATTTTGAGCAAGAATTAACTTCACAAACTCAACATGCCCACGCATTGTTGCTATGTGCAAAGGAGTTTCATTGAAGCAAGTTAAGGTAAGTCTATCAAGAATTAAAGCATCTTGCTGAAGTAATTCTTGTAAAGTTCTTACATCTCCTTCAACTGCAGCTTCATAGAGTTTCTTCTCAATTTCCATCTTGCTCTTTTCTGTTTTTCTCTCTTTCAATGAGATTCTTTTATTAAAAGATAACTGGTTGATTTATATGGCTGATCTTTTCTACTTATTGGATTTAATTAGTCATATTTGGAAAAGTCTTCTACTAAATTTTAGTCTTGCTTTAAAAGGATATTATAAATGCTTTGAATTAGTCTTATCTCCCCACACAAAAATTTGTCCTATCTTCTTATGACAAATGACCTTCAAAACCATCACTCTTCCTGGAAGCTACCTCGAGAAATATTAGGGGTTGTCCTGATTTTTTTATCATGCATTTTTTTATTTCTTGAAGAAAAAAAAAATATATTTATTATAATTGGATTTTCCTTTTGTAGAAAGAAATTATAATTCTTCTATGTTTGGCTAGTCTTTTTTCTTGTAGGAAAATGTTTGGATTTCTATAAATTGAGGATCCTCTCTTCTCATTCAGTAGAATCCACAATGTACAAGTGTAGTGTATCACTTGTGGTTGCCTCTTCGTGAGGTTGTTCTCTCGATATTTTATATTCACTTTTATTATAGTGGATTGCTTATCTCCGCTGTGGATGTAGGTCAATTGACCGAACCATATTAAATGTTTGTGTCTTTTTTGGTAAATTTCTCTTTTACTGTCTGATTTATCGGTGTTCATGGTTTGCTTTACTAGCTCCCGTATGCCACCTGATTATTTTTGATCCTAACAAGAAAATGACTATTTTTCCTCAACTGGTTAATCGAGAAAATCCGCACCAAAATTTTTATTTATTTAAATTATAAATTATATTGCTCGAGTCCTTAAAAAATGCCACTGAATGCATCTTTGGAGCCGATAAGATGGGGCGACATTTTTAAGGAATCCAAGAGCAAACATAGATGGTAAATTATGCGCAAATCAGAAATCAAATCAAATTTGAAGTGTGAACACAGTTAATTATTGACTAATTAACAGCTAACGAAAAGAAAAGGGGATATGGTGGAAAGTAATGCTACTATTGTTTATGTTTAGACAAATTTTTATAAATCTTGAAAAAGAAAGTGATTCTAAATTATAATTCTTGATAGACTTTGAATGTTCAACACGATGCTATTATTAAAGAGTCTGTCTGTGTTAGTTATGCATGAATGTGAGGTGTTAGCCCCATTTGACAAGAAAACGATGGTCGTGCTCAGGGAATTTTTTATTTGAAAGAAAAACACACACCTCACCCTAAACTTTTAGTTTGTGACATACTTATCCCGTGGTTTCAAATACTACACAACTTTTTTTTTTAATACATTTCGTACTAAAATTATAGACTAAATTTGATGGTGGTCATTCAACTTTGTGTTCATTACCCAAAAACTATTTTTTTTTGTTACGTAAAAGTTATTCAACTTTGTGTTCATTATCCTAAAGTTATTTTTCTTCTTTTGTTACACAAAGATCATTATCACAAAAGTTACCTTGGCCAGATTTTATAATACTTTACTTGAAAAGTTCATTATGCCCTTGACATTATAAATCCTCTCATTTATGTAATACCTAGTATACTATATATTAGATAATAATTTTTACCGAGGTATTTTACTTGTAATTAATATTTTTTTATTTAATATTTTTATAATTTATTCATACATATAATTTTTTTATGGCACTCATTTTGTTTAATCATATTCACACATGAACATATTTAAAATATAAAAACAACAAAAAATATTCATTTTTATTTGAAATAACAAAAACAAATTTGTTTAACAAATGATGCTTTTTTAGCCGGTAAATTTTTTTTAAAAATATTCAAAGATATTTATGTTTAATATTAATTTTTTAAAGCTTTAGTTATTAATATTATTTATTTGAAATCTTAATATTGTGTGTCAGTGTGCTAAATGTGAGTATTTTATTTATTGGATTAATGAATGTCTTGGCTGATAAATCAGTAGACTTTGATTTTATAATTTTCATTAAATATATTTTATTAGGCATGGTTAAAATGTTGATTTTATAATTTTCATTACAAGTAGAAATCTTAGAGGAATGTGTTATTCTCTATTAATATTATTTTTATTTATTATATTCGTCTCAATTTAGCAGTCTGATTTTATTTTTGATGGTATGTTTAACAGGTTTTTGGAGCAATATTTGACCTTAATTTTTCTGAGTACAGGAAATGCTTTTCTGCATTAGTTAAAAGAAAGAAGGAAATACGATCAAATGCTCAACTTATAGCTCAAAATGGCTAATACATAAGGACGACTTAATAGTTAATAATCAAACTTCATAATTTTGACTTCAAAGTCAACTTTTAGGATACAAAGTTGAAATAGAGGGATTATATTTTCTGTCATTTTGTTTTTCTTTGTGGGGGGTCGCGTGGTTGTTGTATGAGTGGTTTTGATATTAAAATTTTATATTATACTCAGACTCAATTATTTTGGTATGAGCGCTTATGATTTGTCAACGTTGCCCTGTTTCGTGCTTGTAAGTTGTAACTAAGCACGAGAAAGTGTGTGGTTGACCTATATTATAAAAACATTAGCGCAACGTTTAAATTTATAATCTTGCCGGACCCTTAAGATGTCGTTGTGTTATTGGGATTAGAATTATAATCTAGGAATAGAATTTGAGATCGTATATATTTCACTGCATGATGTTGAGCATACATCAGACTCCGCTTGTGATAATATACTAGGACGTTATTGTTGTTGAGCATACACTTGATCATTTGTCTAGCTTTGGTCTTTGCAAATACATAGGCTAGTTAAAGTTCCTTGAACCAAGAGTTACAAGACATTCAAGAAATGTAAGTCATAAGTTAAGCAGATTTTGGATGCAAATTTACAGACATTGGCATGAAACAAACTTGCAGAATTTCGTGGCTTCGATTTTCTTGATTGTTGCTTCTTTCTCAACCATTTATAGACCAAACGAATTGTGTTTCCGAGCAAAAGCAATGCCATTACAGAACACCACACTGTAACAGAAATTTCAATAACCTGACCAAGTTGTTCTCTGTCCTTCTTAGGCGTGACAATGTAAATCGATATGCCATAAGTGAGTGCTACTGAGGTAACTGTCAACCACATTATAACCATCAACGCCCACATGTAAAACTTTTTCCTGAATGGCAATCCACTTATCAACAGCAATATTGTGCTAAGAGATGCAACAAAGGCTATGGTATTAGCACGAATGAAGTATCGATACGATTTTGGATGACGACTATATGCCATTACTGCTTCCCCTGCTTTGTGTGACATATGTCCTTGAGAATCAATAACTTCCTCATTGTCTTGCCAGACACCTCCAGGAGGGTTCATTCCGGCTTGAAATGCCATTGTTGCAATAAGTGATGCCACTACCATTATTGCATCGCGTTTCTTGGAAAGCCAATTGCCTGACATGTCGTGCTTGTGGGCGTCGTGACTTATTGAATAAAGAGGAGTTGAAGATTCATTCTTAGGAAATTTTGCAAAATTTTTGGTGTTGGATGATGAAATATCCTTGGCTCTTAATCCTCCACCTTTACGAAGATTGTCAACAATTTGCAGATCATTTGTCTCTCCGACTTTGTGCTAAAATGTCTAGTGCTGTGTTCCCTTTGTCATCCTTTAGATTCACCTCAATTTTATTGTTTCTCAACAGATGTTCAACTGTCTGCAAGTGTTAACATGAAATATTAATTCCATACCAATCTATCAAGCTAATGTTTTTCCTACGCTAGCCATCAAGTCGTCTAATGTTAAACAGATCAAATATGAGCAAGAACTTAATAGTCTTTTCTTTAGAAAAATCAACTCATTATTTAGTAACCCATCCAAGTTTAGAGGGGTTGAGTTATGACCCTTTTATTGACGTTGAACCTGTAATGAAACTATTGGGTCAAATGGAAATCCACTTCATTTCAAGATAAGCCAAGTGGAAAGTTAACTCTAAAAAAAATGCAAGAGAAAGAGTACCCATTTTTGGATTCTGATATGCCAGCTATTTTTGAAGAACTCCTCGAGTTAAATCTCATTGAGCTTCCGGAGATGAAAAGACCAAATGAAGCTGGGAAAATTGATGACCCAAACTACTGCAAATATCATCGACTTGTGAGCCACCCTTTGGAGAAGTGCTTTGTCTTCCAGGACAATCTTATGGACTTGGATCGTGAATAGAAGATCGTGCTTGAAGATGAGAAAGCAAGCGCAAACCAAGTCTCTATCACATTTGACTCATTCAACCCAGACAAATTATGTAGTTTTAAAGAAAGTAAAGATGAAAAATCACTGGAGAATTATAAAGGTGAAGACGGTCAACCTGAGGACGATGAAGGTTGGACGTTGGTGATTCGTCATAGGCGCCACAAAAGGAGCCCACGAAAAGGATCAATGGAACAACCAACAAGGAAAATAATGGTGAAAAGACCTAGGAGATAGAATCCAATTAAGCATGAAAATAAAGCGAAAGTGGAGGTGCATCACCCTCAAAAGCCACGACATCCGGTGACCTTGGAGGAGTTTTTACCAAATTGGTTTCGCACGAAGATTTCCCATGGGAGTATTGATGCCTCTTGTTGCCATGCTGACAAAAGGGAAAGAAAAGAGTGATGACCTACTGTTAGAACTATCTTCGGAAAAGCTTATCGAGTCCACTCCTCAAGAAGTTAATGCTTGTGAGGAAAAAGTCACGTTCACAAATGACGATCTTCTGCTAGGTGACACTCCTTATAACCGCCCATTGTACCTGGTTGGCTATATGCGTGATGAAAGGGTAAATCGAATTTTCGTTGATGGAGGATCCTCGGTGAACATTTTGTCAATTCGCACTTTGAAAGAACTTGGTATTCCCATGAATGAACTCTCATAAAGTCGTGTGATGATCCAATTATTCAACCAAGGGGGGCAAAGCGCCATAGGCGCGATCAGGCTGGGAATCACTATTGAAGACATGCAATCAAGTGCATGGCTGCATGTGATCGATGCAAATACTTCATATAATGTTTTGCTTGGAAGGCCTTGGATACATGAGAATAAAGTATTTCCATCTACCTACCATCAATGTTTAAAATACTATGAGGGTGAAGTCGAGAAGAAGATAGTTGCTGATGATGAGCCATTCACTGAGGCAGAGTCACACTTCGCCGATGCAAAGTTCTACTTGAAGAACCGCATTGTGAAGGAGCTAAAAGTTGATGATGGCATGAAAAGCAAGAATGACGAGCCCATAACCAAAAGAGCTGAGGTGACTATTGGTAAAGCCAAAGCCGTTATTGAGGGTACAATCCAACGTGAATAAATCTCATGGAGGGGATATTGCATCTTATGGAAAGAAAGTAAGTCTTAAGCTCCAATATGTCCCTAAAATGAAGAAAGACGAGGGCGAATCATCTAATCTCCAAACCAACACGCTAAAGGAGTTAACTCTTCCGGTAAAACGAATTGAGGCAGTAAAGTTATCCTTGAAGCCGCTTGCAGGGTTTGTATCCCAAAATCGTTTGCAGAATGTGGCACTCCCTACAAAGCAAACAGATGAAGGTTTTGATCCTAACGCTTACAAGCTATTTGCGAAAGCTGGATACAATTCTGATGAGCCGTCAAAGTTAGGGAAGCTCCCATCAGAAGCTGCAACGAGGCAACCACGTGAAGGTTTAGGATACAAGCAACCGTCACCAGTGTGCATATCAATAAGGAGGGCGAGTAGAAATTATATCACTGTAGAAGACGAATCTGCCGCTTCCAACAAGCCTTCTATCTTTGACAGACTTGGAAAATCAACTGTGAGAACTTCCGTATTCGAAACACAAGAATACCCGCTTCTCCCAAAATCCAGAAGATCTCTAAAGATTTCCAAAGTTTGGTTCCTTCTAGAATGAGGCGACAAACAAAAGTCATGGAGATGAAGTACTGAAAGTGAAGCCATACACTATGGTCTACACTAAAGAACGTGATGCTGACGAAGAAAGTGTGGGTTCTTCGTATCATGTCACTGTACAAGGCGAGAACGGTGTTCCATCTTCAATGGAGGATAATGCAGAATTGGAGGATGTTTCACCATGTTATCACATATCCTTCAATGATGGGGACCCTCGAGAAGATGAAGATGCAAAAGATGCTCCGTCGGAACTTGAAGAAGGGGTGAAGGCAACGATTGACGCTTTAAAAGAAGTTAACCTTGTTACTGATGAATAACCAAGACCCACCTACCTAAGTGCTTTATTAGAAGTTGATGATGAAAACACTTATATTGAGTTACTCAAGGAGTACATGGATGTCTTTGCTTGGAGCTACAACGAGATGCCTGGCTTGAAACCTAAAGTGGCAGTCCATCACCTTGCGGTCAATAATAGCTTTCGTTCTATTAAGCAAACTCAAAGGCGCTTTAGGCCGGACTTGGTTCCCCTGATTGAAACCGAAGTTAACAAACTCATTGAAGATGGATTTATTCGGGAAGTTAAATACCCAACATGGGTTTTAAGTATTGTCCCTGTTAGGAAGAAGAATGTCCAGATTCAAGTATGTGTTGACTTCAGGGATCTCAACAATGCGTGTCCCAAAGATGAATTCCCGCTTCCTATTCCAGAGCTGATGATCGATGCTACTACTGGTTACGAGGCAATGCGGTTCGTCGAGCTATAAAAAAATTCGCATGGCACCAAAAGATGAAGAGCTTACTGCATTCCGTACCCCAAAGGGTATTTATTGCTACACGGTAATGCTTTTTGGCTTGAAGAACGCTGGTGCTACTAACCAAAGGGATATACAGAATATTTTCGACGATCTTCTCCACAAGAATATCGAATGCTATGTTGACGACTTGGTGGTAAAATCAAGAGAGAAGGGTGACCACTTGAAAGACTTGAGAATGGTATTTGAGTTGCTCCAGAGGTACCAACTTAGGATGAATCCATTGAAATGTGCCTTTGGAGTGACTTTTGGAAAGTTCCTTGGTTTCATTGTCCGACATCAAGAGACCAAAATTCATCAAGCCAAATTGAATTCCATTTTGAAAATGTTTGAGCCTCGGGATATTCATGAATTGAAAAGTCTGCAAGGAAAGCTAGCATACCTTATAAGATTCATCTCGAACCTAGCTGGAAGGTGCCAACCATTTAGCCGCCTCGTGAAGAAAGGCGTTCCTTTTAAGTGGGACCAAGCTTGTAGCAATGCCTTTGAAAGTATCAAAACCTACTTGATGAGGCCTCCAGTTTTAGCAGCTCCTATACCTGGAAAGCCATTGATACTATACATTGCGGCGCAAGAAAGGTTTGTTGGAGCATTGTTGGCCCAAGAAAATAGTGAGGAGAAAGAAAACTCTCATTACTACTTGAGTAGGATGATGGCACCAAACGAGCAGAATTATTCACCAATTGAAAATTTGTGTTTGTCTAGTCTTCTCAATTCAAAAGTTGAAGCACTGTTTTCAAGCTCATGTTGCCCGTCTTGTTTCCAAAGCAAATCCCATCATGTTCGTGATGTCAAAACCTGTTCTTAGTGATCGACTAGCCAGATGGTACCTCTAATTTAAACAATTCGAGATCTTGTACATCCCTCAAAAGGCTGTAAAAGGACAAGCATTGGTAGACTTTTTGGCAGACCATCCGATACCTGATGACTGGGAGCTAACTGGCGAACTACCTGATGAGGAGCAATGGTTGTTGAAGTTCAACCTCCATGGAAAATGTACTTTGATGGTGCTACTCATCATGGGGGAGCTGGTGCTGGCATAGTATTTGTCAATTCCCAAGGTGAAGTCTTGCCCTACTCCTTCACATTGACGCAACTCTGCTCTAACAACGAGCTGAGTATCAAACACTAATACTTGGGCTTGAAATGGCTGTCGAAATGAAGCAATTGCAATTGCAAGTCTTTGGTGACTCCTAGTTAGTGGTCAAGCAACTTTTAGGCAGTTACGAGGTCAAGAAGGATGAACTATGCCCATATCATGATTACGCTAGAAAATTAATGGGGTGGCTCGGTGATGTGACTATTCAACATGTGCCAAGGAAAGAAAATAAGAAGGCTGATGCTCTAGCTTCCCTAGCTTCATCGTTAACCCTGCCTGATCAAGCGCAAGTTACTGCCTGCTAAAAATAGGTAGTTCCACCCCCAAGTGAGGCTGAAGGTGAAGAAAATGAACTCAAACATCTTGTCGTTGTTTCTGAAGTCGAGAGAGAGGAATGGAGACAACCCATTATCGACTACTTATGCTATGGGATACTTCTTGAAAATCCGAGGAGAAGGATTGAAGTCGACCTTGGGGATTGGATGTTGTTGGACCACTGCCAAGGTCCTCTGGTGGGCAACTATACATCTTGGCTTCAACTGAATACTTCTCAAAATAGGCCGAAGTTGTTGCTCTTAAGGAGGTAAAGAAATAAAATGTTGCAAGTTTCATCCGAGTAAACATAATTTATCGCTTTGGCATTCCTCGTTACATAATAACCGATAATGGAAAGCCATTTGATAATAGGTTGATGAACAAGATTTGTGATCTCTTTGGCTTCAAGCAATGTAACTCTTCAATGTACAATGCTTCCTCCAATGGTCTAGCTGAGGCATTCAACAAAACTCTATGCAACTTGCTGAAGAAAGTCGTCTCCAAATCCAAACGAGATTGGAATGACCGTATAGAAGAAGATTTATGTGCATATAGGACGACTCACCGCATGCCAGCACAAGCAACTTCATATTCACTCATTTATGGAGTTGAAGACGTCTTTCCACTTGTGCGTCAAATACCTTCATTACGACTGGCTATTCAAGAAGGGATCATTGATGAAGAAAATGCTCGAATTCAATTAGCAGAGTTGGAGGCTCTTGATGAGAAGAGGTTGGAAGATCAACAGAGTCTTGAATGTTATCAAGCTCGATCATCTCGCGCCTTCAATAAAAAAGTTCGCCCGAGGTCTTTTCAGGTAGGAGATCAAGTCCTTGCTATAAGAAGGCCTATTATTACTTCCCATAAACCTGTAGGGAAATCCACTTCACAATGGGATGGGGCATATGTCATGCAAGAAGCTTATTCAAGTGGGGATTACAAGCTGGTTGATGCAGATGGCATGAGAATCGGCCCTATCAATGGCAAGTTTTTTGAAAAAGTATTATCCTTGAAGTTGCAACGCTCCTTGACGCATGAGCCTAAACTCCATGTTCCTATACTCCTGGCCCGCATGAGTCTAGACTGTACAAGACCCATACAAAAAAGTTCGCTAGGTTGAAAACCTCGAAAGAGGCGGCTTAGGAAAAAGTTAGGACAGAGAAAAGAAGTCCGCTAGGTTGAAAACCTCAAAAGAGACGGCCTAGGAAAAATTTAGGACATAAAAAAATTCTACCCATCTGAACTACGGTATGACTTGATCCTCTTCATCGTGGTACGTAGGCAGCTTAGGGTTTAATTCTGAGTTCAGTCGCATAAGTTCAAAAGATGCATAATCCCCCAATCGTTTTCTGTATGAAGTACGATGAAATGTAATTTATTCAATCAGTATTTGAAAATTGAGCAGGATAGCATTCTTCTGTTAAACTTTGGATCCCATTTGATTTAAAGGGGGCAAGCTGCTATGATAAATTGGTGTCTTAAATGAAATGATTAATATCTTTTAGGAGGTTGCCAAGCATTTTCATTAAAGTTCGGGGACCCGTTATGCCTTCAGGTTGTCGCGTCCCCTGGATCAGTTAGGGTTTTTGACATTGTTGGGACAACTCATTTCCTTTTGGAAAAGGGGTATGTAAGGAATTGAAGAGTCGCCACCCAACGATTTAAGGTGCGTTAGGGAACCTACTAAGGGTCATTATAACACAGATTTGAATAACCAGAGATTGAGTAAGGGCTTGAAATTACTTCAAGGGGAAAGTGTTAGGCACCCCTCAAAGTCCACAACTGTGGTTCCCGACCAAACAAACTTTGTGAATTTAAACAAGTAGCAAATAAGCTTAAACACATAAAGGTTTTGAAAGGATTCACCGTTTAAGCACACATGTGAAGTAAAGTTTTAGAAGATTTAAAGTCTAAGAACATATATAAGGTTTTGAAAGATTTACAGTCTAAGCACACATGTGTAAGGGATAGGGAGTCCTAGATTGTTTAACCTATAGGACCACATCAGTACAATGCCCGGTAATAACTCCTTAGAAAGGGGCTACACGTGGCATTAGTGCACCGCTCATCATATCCATATCTACCCTTTCCCACCCCTTAGCGGTTATTTAAGCGAGTGTTATTTAACAATCTCTGTGCGTGCTGTTACCCGTCCTTTCTTAATGGTCCTGGAGGAAATTAGGACCTCTACCTATATGCAGTTCTGGACAGATTCCTAAGGTTTAAAAGGAGAAAATTCTAGGCGACATGCAAGAACAAATAGGACTTTAGCAGATAAAGGCAGGAAAGAGCAATTAAGAGGCTCAGATTTACCTCCACAGATATTGCACATAATCAACACTTCTCAAACACAAACAAGAGGCATTTTTATTATACAGGATCCTAAAGCATGACGTCTAAGTGAATATCAAAACACAGAAGATATGCAGTTTTATTTTATTAAACTCAAAAGTAGGGGCCCTAATCAGCTTGCCTACTGATTTTAAGCATGTTAACCATTAAACAGTAAACACAAAAGAAACAGTTTTCCAGTTTTATAAAGGTTGAATACCTAAGGCTTGCCTAGGCGTGGGATAATGCATAATAATCACCAGAATTATAAAAAAAACTATTTAGAAGTTGTTATTCTTAAAGCATGTTGTTCTAAGTGTTGCAAAATACAGGGATTATTACCAGTTTATTTAAAACAGGATGATCAAATGTGAGACTATCTTATGTCCTTTTTTCATGCATCAGTAGTTTAACTAGGCGTGGCTTAGAAAATACAAACGAAATCCTAAGGCATGGTATCTAGTATGCACATATATAATGCAGAATTCCTAAAGCATGATTTATAAATGCACATAAAGTTACAGCATAATTTCAGGATGTGCAGGAGAAACATTTTTTATGTTAATGCTATTATTTAGCCTAGAAGCAGGATTTCTAAGTGATAATATCAAATGAAATGCTGGAATAGTATACGTGAAATCTAAGAACATGATATCTAATGACATGCTTTGAATGTATTGGTCCTAAACATGCATTCTAATGCACATATAGGAAATTTAAACCTAAGGCATGATTTCTACCCATTGATATTGATAACATATATAACTACCCTCCCCTTTTTACTAGCCAACCCCAATATTTGCTTACAATAATTATTACAAACCAATATTGAAATGACTTATATAAGTAGAAAAAGAAAGGAAGAAGTTACACTATAGGGAGCCTGAAACAGACCCAGATATACCAAACTTCCCACAGCCTCAAGTGCCAAAGTTTTTCATAACCTTTTCATGTCCGGGTGTGTCAGGGTTCCTTAAGGACCTCAAGGATCACGGGCAGTGCTCACACCCATATTTCACAACCATAACTGAATAAGTGCAGTGTAGAAGTGCCAGCCCCTGTGCATCAGAGTTCAGAGGGATCTCACAGGGATCCCAAAGTAGTCACGCACTGGAGGGGCAGAACTTAAAGACCTAAGAGTAGAGTGAGAGTGCTTGACATAGTTTTGAAAGGGTTTGATAGGAAAACAGTTATTGAAAGAGACTCAGTAGAAGTAGTTTTATAAAATTTGAGAGAGTTGTTTAGTAAAACAACTTTTGAGGAGAGTAGGGCAATTAACAAACACAGATCAAACACAGAACCAAAGCAGGTTCAGCATCACACATAGAACAAACCTTCACACAAGGGTGATGGGAACTGGGGACACATAGAGCACATAATGTACAAGCATAGCAGTTCTTGTAGGGAATAGCATGAACTCTAGAATCAACACAGAATCAAGTAACTTAGGGTACAAATTGTTTTACCAAATAAAGGTTCATACTAGAAATCAGATAAACACATAATTGAATAGAGTCACATTGAGACATACTACAAAAGGGGGGTAACATATTCTTGCTGATCCTAAGGGGAGTAATACATAACATAATATGCGAGATGGACAAAAATGTAAACATGTCAACTACAGGTTGCACAACAAAACCATAGATAGAAACAAACTAGAATAATAAGGTAATGTGTTCGTGTGTTTGTTTTAATGAGAGAGAATGTATATATAGTTTGAAACTACATAGAATAATAAGGTAAGAATCAAAGTCAAGCAGTAATTATGGGGAGTCAGAATCAATCAGTATAAAATCAATATAAGTACTCCTCAATTAAGGGAGTTAACTTCAAACGGTAAAGACAAATAAGGAAGGAGATCACATAAGACTGGAATATAACACATAAGGAAATATTTCAACACAGTAAGTATATAACAGGTAATTAGGCTAGGTACATAATATTCTAATTAAGGAAAGACTTGTAAGAATCGATTGACAGTGTAGTCGACCAAAAAATAAGGCAAGAAAAATAACTTAGAGGTTGAAAATCAGTAGAGAATATCACAAGAGATTAGTGAAGGATATCAATCACAGGGAATCAAGGATTCAAATTGAAAGTAGTACCGATTTAAGGAAAATTACCATAAGTCTCTATGAATATGTAGAATAAACACATAATAGGCAAGAAGAGGAAAAAAAATCAGAAAATCCTAATGAGCACAGTAGTAAAAACCTCATAGAATCAGGGATTCAACCAAAATCGGTAATGAATAGAGGAATTAACAGAACAAACATAATATGAGCAGAAGAAGCAAAAATCAGAAACCCAAATGAACATAATAGGGTAAAATTATAGAAACTCAGAACGAATTCATGAATAAAAGACATTCGAACAAATTAAATGAACAAATAAGCAAGGACGGACTCAGAACCCAGGATTAAGACCAAGAACTATGGTTTTCAACATAATAAGTCAGATAAAAGGGAAAAACTTAAATAACCGTTGAAACATAGTAAGATCATAGAATAATACCAAAAATCAGAAGAAAAGTCAATTTAAAAAGAGGGTTAAGAAACCCTAGTTTGAAGATGAATAAACATTTTAAAAAAATCAGAGAGATTCTTAAGAAAATAGTAAAGACAATAGAAAATATACTCTGATCTATTGCAGATCTGAAGAGTCAAGAGATGAGTTAGGGTTTCAGAGAGAGATAACCCAGAGGTAGAGAGAATCAGGCTTAGAAACCATAGGTTTTAGCCAGAGATAGAAAGGTCTTGCTCGAACGGCCAAGGGTGGCCTAAGAACGGCATAAAAAGGCCATGGGTGTGAGTTGAACAACTTCTGGTCCCCTTGAGGGCCTCAGGGTAGCAAGGATCCAGCGTGTGAGGGAGCCATGGAGGCTAGAGGTGGTGGTGGAACCACCATTGTCACCGCGGCGAGCCAACGGCCGGTGAGAGGAGCTTAGCGTTTAGTAGAGAGCTTGAGAGAGATGGGAGGAGATGACGGCGGAGAGGAAGAGAGAATGNGGGGGTAGGTCTTTAGGATTAATTAAGGTAAGAATAAATCTGGGTCGTTGATCAAAATTGATCAACAACCGAGATTAAATCAGGTTTGGACCGAGTAATTTTAGTGGATTGGGCCTGGGTATTGGGCTAATTTAATTGGGGTTTGGGGTTGGTTTAGTTTAGGCTAGAATTGAAATGAAATTAGGCTATTTGTTAAATACCCAATTAAATTAATTAAAATAATTTGTAAAAGTAGCTAATAATCATATAAATGAATTTCATGCATATAAATAATTGAAAAAGATCACTTAATATTTTAAAATACAAGTGACTAAGTTTTGGGTAAAAATGGTATAAAATTATGTGATTGGGCTATAATTGCAAAGTTGTTGCAATTATAGGTAAATGATGCCAAATTGGCTATTTCTTGAATAATTTGGCCTTAATAGGACCATGAATAATAAATTAAATCAAGAAATACTTTTGAAATCATTTGTGATGCAGTTTTGTAATTATTTATTGGAAATAAAATGCTGGATAAATTAATAAAAATATAGGAAAATTATAAAAAAATATCAATTGCCATTAATGCATGATTTTGGAGGTATATATGCAATTTTAAAATATTTTTTGGGAAAAATTGGGTATCAACACACATTCGCTAAACCTTCAAGTTATTATGGTCTGCCTTCATGACATTTCAAATTCAGAGAGACTTGGACCCAAGATATTTGGTGAGAATGAAGCTCTTTAATTTTAATTTTTGATAATTAAAAAGGTCTTACAATCTCAAGGCTCCCACGCAAAGATACAAATATTTTAGTGAAGTCGCGCTAATTTGGAACTGTCGGCATATCAGGAACCAAAGTTGACTTCAAAATATTACCTGAAACTATCCTTCAAGCATTAAATTTTGCATTTTGGATATGTTATATATTTTGAAGTTAATTTTCCAATGGATCAAACGGTTTGTGACATTTCTACTTCAAGATACAAAACTTTCGGTGAAGTCGCGCGAATCTGAAACTATCAACGTGTCGGAATTTAAAGTTAGATTCAAAATAATATCTGGGATGATTCTAAAAGTATTGATTCCGAATTTTGGATATGTCTTGGATATTGAAGGCTAGTCTCATAAAATCAAGCGGTTTGTGATTTTGACATTTCTACTTCGAGATACAAAACTTTCGATGAAGTCGCGCAAATCTGAAACTATCAACGTCTCGGAATTTAAAGTTAGATTCGAAATAATATCTGGAATGATTCTAAAAGTTTTTGATTCATAATTTTGTATATTTATTGTATCTTGAATACTAGTTCTCATAAAATCAAGCGGTTTATGATTTTGACGTCCCTACATCAAGGTACAATATTTTTGGTGAAACTGCGCAAATCTGAAACTATCAATGTGTCGGAATTTAAAGTTAGATTCAAAATAATATCTGGAACGATTCTCAAAGTGTTTGATTCATGTATTAGATTTTGAATTCTGGTTTCCATGAAATTAAACGGTTCATAATTTTGACTTTTCTACACCAAGATATGATATTTTTGGTGGGACTGCGCAAATCTAAAATTTTTTACATGGTGGAATCTAAAGTTGGTTTCAAAATATTATCTGGGTCGATTCTGAAGGTGTTTGATTCTATGTTTTGGATATATATATATTATATATTGAAGTCTAAATTTTTAGAAATCAAACGGTTCATTATTTGGACTCTCCCATGACAAGATATGAGTCTTTCTTTACAAGCGCATAAAGCTGAAAATTATGCGACTAAGATAAAAGTCGGACAATGTAAAGCAAAAGAGAAGCTGGAATGTTTAAGCCCTCGAAGTCTCCAGGTTGAAGTCGAACAATTGCTAGAAATTAATTTAGTAGGAGATTTCATAGCTAAAGCAACTGCCACAAGAAAAGGAAAATTCATTCACGTATTAATCTAAACCAATTTTACATTTTCAAGAGGCATTTTAAGAGGTGTATGGACAAATATATATCCCATTGTATTACATACGCATATAAAGGATATATGTGTATTATGTACATTATACTTCAAAACTTGTCACGAATGTTAGGTGATGTCATACTCCGGCAAGATTTGAAGTAGGAGGAATCTGTAGGCATATAAATTTTAATCCATAAAATAATTTGGATTATATTTTAAATTCAAGATATATTGGTCCAAATAAATACTACGGGCTAATATAATTGAATTAATTATATAAGTCCAATATATATGGATTAAATAAATAAGTCTCAATCCATTGGGCTAAAGTGATGAGCCCACTTCATTAAGCCCAAGATGTCATCTTCCTAGAGGCCCAGTTTGGTGCCACATGTCAAATGACGTAGCACGCAAGTCAAGCGGAAGAGCCAATAGGATCGTGCCATGTGTCAAAATGACAAAGCATTCCAAGTCACATTAAAAAGCTAATGGAATTACGCCACGTGTGTAAGTGACATGTTCTGTCTAATCAAATGCGGCTATGTCACTCTCTAATTTGATTGGTCAGAAAGAGTTTGTTCTTATCATAACTCCTCCCTTCCACAACTATAAATATGGGTCTTCATAACCTAGAAAAGGGACCAGAAGTTATAACAAGAAGAAAAAGAGAGCTCGTGGATCAAACGCCGCAAATTTCTCTACAAGTTTCAAGATTCAAGAAATCAAGTTCAATTTCAAGAAATCAAGTTCAAGCTCAAGAACGAAGAACAATCAAGATTCAAGGAGTACGAGTTCAAATCAAAGTTCCTGCTAGTTGAATTCAAGATCATCGTTCATGGAAACAAATATAGATTCAAGATCAAGCTCAAAGGCCCTTGAATTTATTTATTATTGAAAAGAATAATCAGAGGATTCATAGAGATTATACACTTATTCGAAATCAAATACTACAATTGTTGTGATATTTTATGATCTTCATTTTTGTGATGACCCAAAAGTTCATCCCGTATATTTCTAGCTAATTCTATGTTCCGAGGGCGTGAAAACCTCCTTCTATCTCACCTTGATCTTCGTGCGCAGCTCGGGCGTGTAGCCGGGAAGCCTTTATGTGAAAAACTGATAAAAATGATAATTTTTGTGTTAGAAATTTGTACAAAGTTGACTTCGGTCAATGTTTTTGATAAACGGACCCGGACCCATGATTTGACGGTCCCGGAGGATCCGTAGGAAAATATGAGACTTGGTCATATGCCCGAAATCGAATTCCAAGGTCGAAGTCCGAGAAATAAATTCTTAAAGAAAATTGTTTTTTGAAAAATATAAAGGTTTTTGAAAATAAAATTTAAGATGAAACATGTGGTATCGGGCCCGTATCTTGGTTTCGGAGCCGGAACAGGTTCAATATGTTTTATATGTGTTATCTGTGAAATTTTGAAATAAACGGACTTCGTTTGGCGTGATTCAGATCATAAATGGAAAATTTAGAAGTTTTAGAAGTTTAAAGGGATTTCATTGATTTTGAGGTTTAATTTGATGGTTATGATGTTATTTCGGTGTTTTGATTACTTGAATAAGTCAGGGTGATGTTTTTGAGGTTGGGTGTATATTTGGGTTAAAGCCCAAGGGGTTGAGTGAGTTTCGGCTAGGCGTCAGAGTGCAAATGCCTTAGGAAATTTCTGGTGTTAGTGTTGTTATCTGGTGTCTAATAATTTAGGCTATACGAACACACATGTAAGGCTGCGAACGCATAGCACAAGTTTGGGCTGGGTAGGATTAAGCTAGTGCGATCCCACCATGTAGGCCGCGATTGCGGAGTGAGGGTCTGGGGCTGCTATGCAAACGCACCAAGGTGGTCGCGAACGCACAACGTAAGAGGGGATTGATCGGGTTTTAGTCCGAACCTCGTGTTTTGACCAAGCGGGCCAGGGGTCGATTTTTGAAATTTTAGGAAGAATGTTGGGAATTCTATAATTAAGCATTGGAATTGAATTGTTTAGTATTTATTGATGTTATTGGGTCAATTATGTCTTGATAAGATTGTTTCAGAGTCAGATTCGAGAGGAAAGCGGTGCTAGAGGCTTGATTTGGATTCTTGGAGTCGAGGTAAGTATCTTGCCTAACCTTGTGGGGGAAACTAGCCGTTAGGATTGAGTTTTCCCTGTTGATTGTAGTCCGAGTAAGCGAGGTGACGAGTGTGTACTCAGACTTATTTGCAATTAGATTGGATTTTAGGATTCGTAGGTTCTTATATTACCTGTGTATGATTTGTAGTTGTTACATTTGAATCCTTGGCTGTTAATTTCAACCCTTCCTGTTTAAATTAGAATTACTTGTCTTTTGGATTCCTTCGTTGGCTATTTGAATTTTCTTGACTTAACTGAATATTCTACTCCTCTTATCATCATGCTATATTTTCTTCTTAACTTGCCTAATTGACTATAATTAGTGTCATCTAGCCTTATAGTCGACTAGTCGTAGTTGGAACATCTATTCGTTGGAGTCAAGCATGCTCGTGAGTCTTACATTGTGATTTATATGACTATTCCCTTAAGTGCTACTTAGATCTAATTGTTAGACATTTATGTTATTGGTATTTCCTTGATATTGCCTATTACTGAGCCTTTGTTGAAGTTGAGTTTACTCCGTGAAGTTAACTGTTTAGGTGAGATTGATTATAGTTGTTTCCCTTGCCGGGATTGTATGGTTTCTCTTATTATTCCGTTGTTGATGATGTTGTTTGTCTTTTTGACTCCCTTACGGGGATGATATGATTTCTATTGTTGTTTATACTGTTGATGATATTGTTGCGTCGTTGACTCCCTTGCCGGGATGTTGTGATTTTTGGTTCTTATTGCTGATCTCCCTTGTTAAATTGTTGTTTATGTTATGTTAGCATGAGGGGACATGCCGTGCCATGTTTATGTTATGTTAGCATGAGGGGACATTCCGTGCCATGTTTATGTTATTTAGCATGAGGGGATATTCCGTGCCGTGTTTATGTTATTTAGCACGAGGGTACATTCCGTGCCGTGTTTACGTTATCTAGCACGAGGGGACATTCCATGCCGTATTTATGCATTATTATTTCCGTTGTTCATGTTTGCTATTTACTGCATTTATTGGCAAGATTTGATATTTCTCCTGTACTGCCTGGAAATTTCTGAGTTACAGGCGGAGTTCCGGTGGATAAATATTGACNTTTATTGAAAAGTATTATTGAAAAAGCAATGGTTTTGAAATGATTATATTTGAATGACTTTTACATCGAAGGTATATTTGAAAAGCACTAGTCTTGCCCAAAATGATATTTGGAAGTCATTTATCGGAAAAGCCTCTTTGGAAAGCTTCGTGTTTTGAAAGAAACTATGTTTTACGTAATTCTCTCTATTAATTATATTTATATCTACTTTTGGAGAAAGTATGTTTTCAAAGTAAACTCTTCCATACTAAAATGATTTTATTTGCAAAAGTTTTTCATATGAACTGTTGTTTAAAGATTTCTACCAGTTATGGATTTTAATGGCTAAGGCCCGATGTGAACAAACCGATGTGGAGTTCAGTTATCGGTGTTCTCTATTGTATTGTGTTTCCTTTCGATTCAGCTTGTTTTGTTGTCCATCTTTATGTGTAGTTTTGTGCTGTTTCGTGATTAATTTCTATAATTTCGTTCCGCTTATATTGTCATTGTTGTGAATTATTCCGTGAAGTCTTAGATAGATGTAACGTTCGGTCATTTATATATTCATGTTATTTATTTTGTAGACCAGTGGTATCTTGACTAGTCCTCGTCACTACTCCACCGAGGTTAGTCTTGATACTTACTGGGCACCGCTATGGTGTGCTCATACTACACTTCTGCACATTTTTGTGTGCAGATCCAGGTATATATTGTAGTTGCTGTTTAGGTGATTGCCGAGGAGACTCAAGGTAACGTGCTGCTGCATTCGCAGGCATCAGAGTCACCTTCTTCGTATTTATTATTCATACACTGTTGTATTTATTTCCAAGCAGTTTTACTTAGAAGTTGTAGAAGATTCGTAGAGCTTATGACTTGTACTACCGGTTTTGAGAAAGTTTGTATGTTCTGTTGAGATTCTATCTCAAGACTGTTAGTTTTTCTTTTATTTTTGTTGTTATTCAATAACTGCTAGGCTAGATTAGTCCCTAAGACTAGGTTCCATCACGATACCCAACGGAGGAAATTTGGGTCGTGACAAGTTGGTATCAGAGCTCTAGGTTCATAGGTGCTACGAGTCATAAGCGAGTTTAGTAGAGTCTTGCGGATCGGTACAGAGATGTCTCTACTTATCTTCGAGAGGCAATGGAACTATTAGGACAATTTCACTTCCTTCATTCCTATCGTGCGAGTTTACTGATCTTGAAGTTTGAAATTATCGTTCCATTCTCTCACCGGTGGTGAGGACACGAACGACATTCCTGATGATGTTACCCCGAAGCAAGTATCACAAGGGTCAGAGACAGAGGCCAACGAGGAGCACGTGGCGATGTTAAGAAGCCTACCAGAGCAGCCGTTGAGGAGTCGCCAGTAGTTCTAGTTGGGGGACAGGTACTGCGGGTGCCTGTTGCTACCCCGGACTTCAGGAGACCTGAGCGTAGTTTTGAGTATAAGTGGTACATTGACTCAGGCAGGGTTGATTCTAGTACACCGGTCGCTTCACAGATCAGGGGAGGAGTTTAGACTCCCACCGTCTACACTCCAGAGCAGCGAGATCACATTGGTTAGGTACCCGTTGTCATGACAACACGACATGTGGTTTCAGTTCAGCCCGTGGTTAGGACAGTAGCCTCAGAGGAAGAATACCTTGGACTTGAGAGGTACAGAAAGTATCACCCTTTTATCTTTAAGTGGATTGGCAGTAGATGGTGCCCATGGTTTCCGGGAGGAGTGTCACTATATTCTTCGCGCTTCGGGCATTATGGAGACGAGCGGGTTTGTTTTGGTCATGTCTCAGGTTCAGAGTAGCTGGTGGATCAGTGGTGGCGGCATATGATTTGGGGTCACCTGGCCGAGTTAGCTTCACTAGCATGGATTTAGTTTTCAGAGATGCTTTGAGGGAGGTTGCACCTCAGTTCCTTCGGGATGTACGGCGCGCGAAGTTGGGAGCGTGCGGTTAAATTCAGTGAGTGGGCCAGACATGCACTTCGCTTGGTTGCTTCAGCTGGGAGATGAGTCTGTAGAGTCATTTGGGAGATTCGGGCATGATATTCGGTTTAGCGGGACTCGAGAGTTAGAGTAGGATGCCTCGTTTCAGCAGGTAGGGGGGATCGCTCGCCGGTTAGAGAGCATATGGGACCGGGAGCGAGAGAACAGACGAGATCAGGGAGGCAATGAGGCCTCGTAGATAGGAGGAATATCATGGTTCATATTATGGAAGAAAGGTACGACACGATAAAAGTTTTGTGGGTCAACCAGTTCAGTTTGCATTACCAGCTTCGCATGAGATTCAGGTACTCATGGGTCTCAGAGGATTCATATTGTGTGTTTTTCCACAGCCATGTTGGCAGCGAGATTGTTTTCAGTGTGGAGATGTTAGCCACATGGTGAGAGATAATCCCAGGATTCAGGTATGTGTGTGGTAGCAGGGTATTCAGGTGAGTAGAGGGCGCTTAAGAGGGGGAGACCCGACCCATTATTGTGTTTTATATAGTAAAATAGAGGCCGTTGTGCCAGATATCATCACCCATATACGTTTTGATGTATTGCAGATGGGCACCGATTGTATTTCATTATAGCTCTGTTGGTCGGGACGAGTTCCCTTATTTGTTGTTTCATTTATGAGTGAGTTTCATGTTTTGCACTCCATTTTGTGTTTACTCCTGTTGGGAGATTCTATGAATAGTAGCCCGTGTCTATCGCTGTTTTATTCATTCTTGATAGTAGTGAAACTAGTAGTGAGTCCTTGTTGTTCTTCGTGGTAAGCTTTATGTGATTTTCCTAAATATTTTGCTTATGAGTTGTGATTTGATACTCTATCGAGATGTGAGTTCAGTTAGCGTTATGATTTTATTAGCTGAGATGAACTAGTGGAGGAATTTCAATTGGTGTGATATATTTTCGGTATGTGGTTCAGAGTTGAGGACGAGGTCCTCGTGATATTTGTGATTCGATATGTTTGGACCGGGCTGAGTACCGCAGTGAAAATTTTATTAGGATGGTATCCTTGTGATTTGTTCATATGCTTTGCTTCTTCGTTGTTATATTGCTTTTAGGTAAGTCGGTATTGATAGAGATTTGTGCCTATGGGCTTGTTTGATAGTTCATTTATATGTTTCCATTTTCATATTTTGTCATTTCGTTATGTGTTTTCTTTAGTTTAATTTGCGGGATGTGTTCCCGGTGGTGTCAGTTGTGGCTGGTTACTCGGGTGTTTAATAATGAAGACTTAGTGTTCATTGCATCATTATTAGTGTTATAGGGTTTGGGAACAGAGTTCTTTCAGATGTGGGGGCTAATTGCCAATGTCGACTTGATTTCGGGCAGCTATTGTGATCAAAAGTGTTATATGAGCCTATGTGTGATGTACTATGTTGTGTGGTCATGCCTTGTGGGTGTAGTCATGAGTTGATGCAGCTGATTAAGACTGATGCCGGATATGGATTTAGAATCAGGTCTTTTGTAAATGAGTAGAGGGTGAGAAGTAGAGGTAGGAGGCTTATCAGTGGTGATGTGAAGTCTATATTGTAGTTGTGATTGTTTCGTCAGGCTTTCGTGGATTGGGGTGACGTGGGATCACCCGCGGGTATGTGTTAGAAGTGTACAATCAGTGATTGGGTGAGTTCAAGGTGAATCCTGGCACGTTCGAGGACGAACGTTTGTTTAAGAGGGGGAGGATGTGATGATCCAAAAGTTCATCCCATATATTTCTAGCTAATTCTATGTTTCGAGGTGGTGAAAACCTCCTACTATCTCACCTTGATTTGCGTGCACAGCCCGAGCGTATAACCGGAAAGCCTTTATGTGAAAAACTGATAAAAATGATATTTTTTGTGTTAGAAATTTGAATAAAGTTGACTTCGGTCAACGTTTTTGGTAAACGGACCCGGACCCAGACACGGACCCGTGATTTGACGATCCCGGAGGGTCCGTAAGAAAATATGGGACTTGGGCGTATGCCCGGAACCGAATTCCGAGGTCCTAAGTCCGAGAAATGAATTTTTAAAGAAAATTGTTTTCTGAAAAATATTTAGGTTTTTGAAAATGAAATTTGAGGTGAAACCTATGGTATCGGGCTTGCATCTTGGTTCCGTAGCCCGGAACAAGTTCAATATGTTTTATATGTATTATCTGTGAAATTTAGAAATAAACGGACTTCGTTTGGCGTGATTCGGAACATAAATGGATAATTTAGAAGTTTTAGAAGTATAAATGGATTTCATTGATTTTGAGGTTTAATTCGATGGTTATGATGTTATTTCGGTGTTTTGATTACTTGAATAAGTCCGTAGGATATTTTTGAGGTTGAGTGTATATTTGGTTTTGAGCCCGATGGCTCAGGTGAGTTTCAGGTAGGCGTCAGAGTGCAAATGTCTTAGGAAATTTCTGGTGTTAGTGTTGTTATTTGGTGTCTAATAATCTAGGCTATATGAATTGCACAGGTAAGTCCGCGAACGCATAGCACAAGTTTGGTCTGGGCAGGATTAAGCTAGTGCAATCGCACCATGTAGGTTACGATCACGGAGTGAGGGTCTGGGGCTGCTATGCGAATGCACCAAGGTGGTCGCGAACGCACAACGTAAGAGGGACCTAGGGGCTGGGTGTGTTTTACCCTGTGCGAACGCAGCCCTTAGCACGCGAACGCATAGGCCAAATCAGTTAAGCCTTCGCGAACACAGCCATGGGGTCGCGAACGCATAGAGGAATATTGGGCCATTGATTTTTAATGCCAAAAACAGAATAGTTACGGGATTCTTCACTATTTTTCACAAAATCTTTCTTCTCCACACTCTTGGGCAATTTTTGAAGAACTTCTTCACCATAGCTTCATAGGTAAGTAATCCTAACTTCATTTTCTTCCATTTTCATCAACAATTATTAGATTCTAGGCCTAAAATCATGGAATTCAAGGATAGAAATTGGGGTTTTGGGTAGAGTTAAGGCTTTTTAAATTTTTGGGAATTTGACCTCATTTTGGGGTCGGATTTCAAGAAAAATTATATATTCGGACTCATGGGTGAATGGGTGATCAGGTTTTGGTACGAACCTCGTGTTTTGACCAAGCAGGCCCGGGGTCAATTTTTTAACTTTTAGGAAGAATGTTGGGAATTCTATAATTAAGCATTGTAATTGAATTGTTTAGCATTTATTGATGTTATTGGGTCAATTATACCTAAATACGATTGTTTAGGAGTCAGATTTGAGAGGAAAGCGGTGCTAAAGGCTTGATTTGGATTCTTGGAATCGAGGTAAGTATATTGCCTAATCTTGTGTGGGGGAAACTACCCCTTAGGATTGAGTCTTCCTTGTTGATTGTATTCCGAGTAAGCTAGGTGACGAGTGTGTACTCGGACTTATTTGCAATTAGATTGGCCTTTTAAGATTCGTAGGTTCTTATATTACCTGTGTATGATTTGTAATTGTTACATTTGAATCCTTGGTTGTTAATTTCATTCCTTCCTGTTTAAATTAGAATTACTTGTCTTTTGGATTCCTTTGTTGGCTACTTGACTTTACTTGACTTAACTGAATATTCTACTCTTCTTATCATCATGCTATATTTTCTTCCTAGTTTTCCTTATTGACTATAATTAGTGTCATCTAGCCTTATAGTCGACTAGCCGTAGTTGGGACATCTATTCGTTGGAGTCAAGCATGCCCGTGAGTCTTACATTGTGATTTATATGACTATTCCCTTAAGTGCTACTTAGGTCTAATTGTTAGACATTTATGTTATTGGTATTTCCTTGATGTTGCCTATTACTGAGCCTTTGTTGAAGTTGAGTTTATTCCGTGGTGAGGTTGGTTATAGATGGTTCCCTTGCCGGGATTGTGTGGTTTCTCTTATTATTCCATTGTTGATGATGTTGTTTGCCTTGTTGACTCCCTTGCCGGGAGGTTATGGTTTCTATTACCGTTTATTCTGTTAATGATATTGTTTTCATTGTTGACTCACTTGCCGGGATGGTATGATTTCTAATGTTGTTTATACTGTTGATGATATTGTTTCGTCGTTGACTCCCTTGCCGGGATGTTGTGATTTATGGTTCTTATTATTGATTTCCCTTGTTAAATTGTTGTTTATGTTATGTTAGCATGAGGGGACATGCCGTGCCATGTTTATGTTATGTTAGCACGAGGGTACATTCCGTGTCATGTTTATGTTATTTAGCACGAGGGAACATTCCATGCCATGTTTTTGTTATTTAGCACGAAGGGACATTCCGTGCTATGTTTATGTTATGTTAGCACGAGGTGATATGTCGTGCCATGTTATGTTATGTTATGTTATGTTAGCACGAGGGGGCATTCCGTGCCATGTTTATGTTATTTAGCATGAGGGGACATTTTGTGCCGTGTTTATGTTATTTAGCACAAGGGGACACTTCGTGCCGTGTTTACGTTATCTAGCACGAGGGGACATTCCGTTCCATATTTATGCATTATTTCTGTTGTTCCTGTTTGTTATTTACTGCATTTATTGGCAAGATTTGATATTCCTCCTGTACTGCATGGAAATTTCTGAGTTATGGACGGAGTTCCGGTGGATAAATCTTGAGGAGATTTTGATCAAGGGATTTTATTGAAAAGTATTATTGAAAAATCAATGGTTTTGAAATGATTATATTTGAATGACTTTTACATCGATGGTATATTTGAAAAGCACTAGTCTTGCTTAAAATGATATTTGGAAGTCATTTATTGGGAAAGCCTCTTTGGAAAGCTTCGTATTTTGAAAGAAACTATGTTTTACGTAATTCTCTCTATTAATTATACTTATATCTACTTTTGGAGAAAGTATATTTTCAAAGTAAACTCTTCCATACTAAAATGATTTTATTTGCAAAAGTTTTTCATATGAACTGTTGTTTAAAGATTTCTACCAGTTATGGATTTTAATGGCTAAGGCCCAATGTGAACAAACCGACGTGGAGTTGAGTTATCAGTGTTCTCTATTGTATTGTGTTTCCTTTCGTGTCAGCTTGTTTTGCTGTCCATCTTTCTGTGTAGTTTTGTGTTGTTTCGTGATTGATTTCTATAATTTCCTTCCGCGTATATTGTCATTGTTGTGAATTATTCCGTGAAGTCTTAGATAGATGTAACGTTCGGTCATTTCTATATTCATGTTATTTATTTTGTAGACCAGTGGTGTCTTGACTAGTCCTCGTCACTACTCCACCGAGGTTAGTCTTGATACTTACTGGGCACCGCTGTGGTGTGCTTATATACACTTCTGCACATTTTTGTATGCAGATCCAGGTATATATTGTAGTAGCTGTGTGGGTGATTGCCGAGGAGACTCAAGGTAACCTGCTACTGCGTTCGCAGGCGTCGGAGTCAACTTCTTCGTATTTATTATTCATGTAATATTGTATTTATTTCCAAACAGTTGTACTTAGAAGTTGTAGAAGATTCGTAGAGCTTATGACTTGTACTACTGGTTTTGGGAAAGTTTGTATATTCTGTTGAGATTCTATCTCAAGACTGTTAGTTTTCCTTTTATTTTTGTTGTTAATCAGTAACTGCTAGGCTTACCTAGTCCCTAAGACTAGGTGCCATCATGATACCCAACGGAGGGAATTTGGGTCGTAACAATTTTATTTTCTCAACGCAATTTATTGTCTATAGTACCCAAGTTGATGTTTTATTATCACTATCTTTTCTTTCATATCTTTATCCCTACAGCATTGCTATTTCTTATCTTGATGAACCGACGACTGTGACATGTAATGAGACAACGCAATAAAAGGACAATGATTTAGAAGAAGAAGAGGATGTAATACCTGAAGAGATCGTCATAGAAGTAGAGAATTTTGAGAATAAACCCAAGTCCAACTTGGACGAAACAGAGATAGTTAACTTGGGAAATCCTGAAACTGTCAAAGAAACCCGCATAAGCATCCATTTTTCACCGTCAGAAAAGAGGACTACACTCGGTTCCTGAAGGAATATGAGCATATCTTTGTATGGTCATACAACGATATGACATGGTTGAGCACATCCATAGTGGCTCACAAGTTACCTACAAATCCAATATGTCCGCCAGTGAAGAAAAAACTCAGAAAATTCAAGCCAGACATGAGCTTGAAAATAAAGGAAGAAGTTACTAAGAAGATCAAAGACAAGGTCCTAAGGGTAGTCGAGTATCCAACTTGGCTAGCCAACATTGTGCCAGTTCCGAAGAAGCACGAGAAAGTTAGAGTCTGTGTTGACTATCGAGATCTAAACAGAGCAAGTCCCAAGGATGATTTCCCGCTACCAAACATACACATTCTGTTGTGCCAAGCATGAACTCCAGTCTTTCGTGGATTACTTTGCCGGTTACCATCAGATCTAGATGGATGAGGAGGACGTTGAGAAAATGGATTTCATTACACCATGAGGTTTGTAATGTTACAAGATGATTCCATTCGGCCTAAAGAATGCTGAGGCCACCTACATGAGGGCCATGACTACTATTTTTCATGACATGATAAATAAAGAAATCGAGGTATATGTGGATGATGTCATCATTAAATCCAAGAAGGCCACAGACCACATAGCAGACTTGAAGAAATTCTTCAACAGACTACAGAAGTACAACCTAAAGCTAAACCCTGCAAAGTGTGCATTCGGGGTTCCCGCCGGAAAGCAATTGGGATTCATCATCAGCCACACGAGGAATGGATGTCATTGGTCCAATCAAGCCCACCGTCTCAAATGGGCATCTGTTTATTTTAGTGGCTATCGACTACTTCATTAAATGGGCTGAAGTCGCATCTTACAAAGTTGTGACTAAGAAGGTTGTTGCGATTTTGTTCTCGACCGGATTGTTTGTCGGTTCGGAGTTCCAGAGTCCATCATCACTAGCAATGCCGCCAATCTCAACAGTGATCTGATGAAAGCCCTATGTGAGAGTTTCAAAGTCAAGAACAAGAATTTCACATCATATAGACCTCAAATGAATGGAGTTGTGGAAGCCTCCAAAGAAAACATCAAGAAGATACTGAGGAAAATGGTATAAAATCAAAAACAACGGCACGAAAAGCTACCGTTTACTTTATTGGGATACCGTACCACTGTCCGTACATAAATTGGGGCAACTCCTTACTTGTTGGTTTATGGTACTAAAGCTGTTATTCCCGTCGAAGTCGAGATTCCTTCCTTGAGAATCATACAAGAAGCTGAGCTCAGCGACACAGAATGGATAAGGAGCCGTTATGAGCAGCTAGCCCTCATAGACGGAAAGAGGATGAACGCAGTATGTCACGGGAAACTTTATCAAAACAGAATGCCCAGAGCCTTCAACAAAAGAGTTAAGTTGAGACAGTTCACACCGGGGCTGCTGGTGTTGAAGAAGATTTTCCCGCATCAAGATGAAGCCAAAGGGAAATTCTCTCCCAACTGGAAAGGTCCTTACATTGCTCACAAATTATTGACAGGAGGAGCCCTCATACTCGCAGAACGGAGAAATTTGGCCAAAACCAATCAATTCGGATGCAGTCAAAAGATATTATGTGTAAATCATCCTATGCTTTTCTACATGATGTAAATTGATCTGCGCTCTACCTAATTCCTGTTTAAGAGGGGATACGTAGGAAGCCCTGTGGGTTCGGTCACAATTAAATAAATTTCTATTTTTCCCCACAATCAGAAATTGGACCCTCAAAATTCTGAAGCAAGTTCAGCTGATCGCATCATATAGAGCAGTCAGAAGTATCTTCCAGTTAACTGGGGCATAATTTTGAGGAGGGCCCTCAAAATTCTACAGCAAAAAGAAGTCGCAATGTCTCTGATCGTGTCACAGTCACTGGTTCATCTAACCAATTTCTAAAACTATATTTTACTATGTCTTCAAAAACCATGCATGCCTGCTTTTGAAATAAACTCTGTTTAGCAAATGCTACCCCGATAATTTGGACAGGATCCTCAGACGGAGCAGAGCAAGTCAAGCAAGCCGACGGAGGCACGAACCAAACTCCTCGTTATAGAAGTCACGATTTTTCTTTGAATGTAGGAATAAGGAATATGCACACCTTGGAATCACAGTCTTCATAACAACAAGGATACCGAACTCATTTCCAGCTACTCTGCCATCATCTATTATTCGTTCATTGCATGAGACTAAGCCCTGTCTCAATCTTGCACGAGGCTAAGCCCTGCCTCCCTGTTTGCATAAGGCTAAGCTCTACCTTTCATCTGCATGAGACCAAGCATTGTCTCAATCTCGCATGAGGCTAAGCCCCGCCTCCATATTTTCATAAGGCTAAGCATTGCCTTCACTTTGCATGGGACTAAGCACTGCCCTGAACCTTGAAATGAGGCTAAGCTCTACCTCCATATTTGCATAAGGCTAATAATTGCCTTTACTTTGAATGGGACTAAGCACTGCCCCGAACCTTGCAATGAGACTAAGCTCTGCCTCAATATCGCATGAGGCAAAGCCCTGCTTCCATATTTTCATAAGGCTAAGAGCTGCCTTCACTTTGCATGGGACTAAGCACTGTCCCGAATCTTGCATGAGGCTAAGCTCTGTCTCCATATCTGCATAAGGATAAGCATTGCCTTCTATTTGCATGGGACTAAGCCCTGTCCCAAATCTTGCATGAGACTAAGCTCTGTCTCAATCTCGCATGAGGTTAAGCCCGACCTCTCTATTTGCATAAGGCTAAACACTGCCTTCACTTTGCATGGGACTAAGCTTCCCAAATCTCGCACGAGACTAAGCAGTGTCTCCCTTGCACTATCTATTTTTCTTTTCTCGGGCTAAGCTCCGACCTTAACTTCATACAAGACTAAGTCGTGTCTTGTTACTTCTGGCATCATATTTTGCACCTCATGGGCTGAAATATTGCCAACTTGTTCGAAGGCGTCATAGTTTGAAGGCATCATCCTTATAGCTGGAAGACAACATTCCATGTCCTGAGGATCTCTCGAACTTGCTTATCATTATTCAAAGGCGTCATGGTTCGGAGGAACCATTTTCATGGCCCGAGAACATCATCTCATGGCCTGCGAATCCCTTACTGCACAATTCATAACCCATGACATCATGGTCTAAGGACGTCATTCTGAACCGTCCAAAGACAATTCTCATGGTCTGAAGGAAATTTGCATCATGTTTAAATTTACGTAAAAATATGTGCTTGTAGTACATCTCTTATTTGCAGGTAACCCGATAAGCAACCATTATCCTAGCAGGAGCAGTGTCGCTCCAGTCCCTTCATACTACTTCAAACCCGACCGCTCACAACAACCATTTCACCTATTCCAAAACCTAGTGTCCGTTAATGGGATAACTTCATCAGTATATTCCGCCGGTGAATCCAGAACTACACACGGCCTGATTCCTGTAAAAAAACCCGGGATATGTAGGCAGCTCGAAAACCAGAGCGCGGCCTATACCTCTCAAACCACCCTACTCGATCAAAATTGGCCATCATATCTTTACCTGATAACTCTTTCATCCCTCCTGGGTAAAGAGGGGCAACTGTTGATACCCAATTTTTTCCTATATTATTCTTAAAATGCATACATAGCTTCAAAACAATGCATGAGCATCAATTAATATTTTTCATAATTTCTGCATTTTCAAGGATTTTTTTTAATTTATCCCAGTATTTTATTTATATAAATAATTACTAATTTCCCCACAAATGGTTTCATAATGATTTTTGTCACGACCCAAATTCCCAACCTTAGGGATCGTGATGGCGCCTAACACCACCCTTGCTAGGCAAGCCGATGTTAGAGTTAGATTATCTATTTTTCTTTGATTATCCATTTAAACATAATAAAATAAATTTAAAGTGAGCTTAATCTAATGGTTTCCAAAGAATAACTCCAAATATAAAATAATAAACAAATAAATAAACCGAGCCATGAACTGATTATATAAATAACTCTAAGACTACCCCAGGGTCTAGTGTCACATTCACGAACTACTAAAGAATACTACAAATAATGGGCTGAAAGAAATAATATAATTGTTTTGAGAAAATATAAAACGGTCTCTATGAACTAAGAGAAGACTCTCAGGATCTGCGAACACTGGCAGATATACCTCGTGTCTCCGAATAATGGATGGCTGCTACTAAAAATCTCTACTGCTGGCCGGTACCTAAATCTGCACAAAAGTTTGCAGAGTGTAGTATCAGTACAACCGACCACATGTACTGAGTAAGTGCTGAGCCTAACCTCGATGAAGTAGTGACGAGGTTAAGGCCGGGAAATCATATCCTAACCTATAACAATATATATATATATATAATAAAACAATTCTACACAAACAAGAAATATAAACTGAAACAATAAATAAAATGACTCAGTCGCCTATTCCAGGTCTCAGCTGTCACCAAAATCTCACACAAATTTCCAGAAGAATTTCCAAGGTTATGACTTTCAAAATAGCCGTAAGTACGGAATACGAAAGATAGTAGAGTAAAATAGTAAACTCTTTTCAAATCTGTAAGCTTCAAATCCTTGAGTTTCAGAACTAGTAAAATATCATTGAAATTCAGTAAAACACAGGTATCCTCCCTTATCACAGACATATATTTAATTTTTCCCTGTCCACCCTTATCGCAGTCATATATATTTCTCCTGTCCACCCTTATCACAGTCATATATATTTCCCCTGTCCACCCTTATCACAGTCGTATATATATTTCCCCTGTCCACCCTTATCACAGTCATATATATATATATATTTTCCTGTCCACCCTTATCACAGTCATATATACATTTGTATATTTATCAAAAACTTTCACAATTCAGGCCAAGCCTTTCACAATACTTTTATCTCAACAATTGTAAACAGAAAACTGTACTTCTCATAAACTCATCAATATTATCACAAAAATGGAACTAGTAGGAATACGTACATATATACATATAGTAAAGCTATTATCATATTTGCTACAATGTTTACGTCTACATAAAGGTTGAGTGGGTTGATATTGTTTTACGATATTTTCAAATAGTCATTCATGTTTTCATATTTGTTACATGCATTTTGTAGTTCGCTGGAGATTGTGATTGCATATTGTCTTGTAGTTGACCATGTTTGTACATGGATCTGTAATTATAGTAAAGCTATTCTCATCTTTGCTACAATGTTTACGTCTACATAAAGGTTGAGTGGGTTGATATTGTTTAACGATATTTTCAAATAGTCATTCATGTTTTCATATTTGTTACATGCATTTTGTAGTTCGCTGGAGATTGTGATTGCATATTGTCTTGTAGTTGACCATGTTTGTACATGGATCTGTAATTATAGTAAAGCTATTCTCATCTTTGCTACAATGTTTACGTCTACATAAAGGTTGAGTGGGTTGACATTGTTTTACGATATATATATATATATATATATATATATATATATATATTCTTTATAAGTATATAAAGAATATGGACTCTGGAATCAGTACGACTCTTTCAATTCACAACAACTTGTCTCAAGCATCTCATTTTAAGATCCTACATTACTCAACAGAATCAAGCACCATCTTAAGCTAACCAGATTACGGAAGACTAAGAGAAGCATATATACTCAGTGCATACCTGGTAGCATTTCTCTCTTCTTTACGTGAGGAGATCTATATAAACCAAGGAATACACTAATACTTTTTCAAAAATAATTGCAACCAGACTTAACAATAAATTAACAAGCCAAGTATCATAGAAACAAAAATGGACATGAAACAATTATAAACCGAGCAATTAAATTGGAAACGGGGAGGGGATCATGTAAGCAGAAAATTTGGTGGTGCATAGATACTCGTCACCTCACCTATACACCATTCACATGCAGTTTCACATAACAATTTAGTTGGGGATTCCTATTCCCTCAAATCAAGGTTAAACCAGGCACTTACCTCAATTTCACAGGCCTCTCACAGTTCAATTATAGTTTTTCATCTTGAATTCACCTCCAATGCACTCGAATCTAACCATAATTAACTTAATATCATTAATTAATGCTAAAGGAACTAACTTTACGGAAAATTATATTTTTCTTAAGTTTTCTCAAAAAAAGTTAAAACCCGACCCCGGACCCGCTTGGTCCAAACTCGGGGTTCGGACCAAATCACGTTCACCCATTCACTCATGAGCCCGAATATACAATTTGTTTTGAAATCCGACCTTAATTCAAGGTAAAGATTCAATTTTTTTTAAAAAAAATTCTCTAATTCTACCCAAACCCTCAATTTTTACCATGAAAATTCTTAGTTTTTTTATTTAAAAGTGATGAAAAACATTGGATAATTGAAATATAACAAAAAAAAAGAGTATAGAACACTTACCCCAATTCCTATGGTGAAAATCGCCAAAATCCGAGCTCCCCAACTCAAAATATGACCGAATGAACAAATCCTAATTTTATATATTTTTCTGCCAGCTATTCTGCATCGTTTGTCATAACAAACGATCCCAAAACTTAATTTTGATGTCTACAATGAATTCCTTGTGAAATTTTGGTCAAGTTAGGCTTTTGAATCACTCAATTTGACCTTATAATGAATGAGATATGTAGGTTTTAATATTTGCAAATAGTGCAAATTTTTAAATACGCTGCCAGTGACAATTTCGTAATTAATCTTGTCACGACCAAAAATCCTAACTTAGGTCGTTATGGTGCCCAACGGCAGGGTCAGGCAAGCCAACACTCAATTTACTAAGGGTTCTTTCTTATTATATTAAACATTTCAACATATACTTAGTTTTTAAAACTTAAAACATAAATCGACAAGGATAATTAGACAGTTTTTAATCAAAAGCGGTCATGAGGAGGCGTGAGCCAATATATACACAGACCCGTAATACATAATAACTATCACGTGTGTGCCAGGAACTAGTGTCACAAGTCCCACGGACATACTAACAGAATATACAAAAGATATAATATACAGTCCCACTATCTTAAAGAAATAGACGGGAAATAAGGTAAAGAAACCCCATGGTGCTGTCGGAGATCGCTAGGAGAAAGCAGCTCACCGTGAAGTCAGGTCCATCTATAATCAGAATCAAGCTCCGGTCTGACAACCAGATGCACCAGCCTCAGAACCTGTACAATTAAGTATAGAAGTGTAGCATGGGTACATAAATATATATGTCCCCAGTGAGTATCCCGCCTAACCTCGAAGAAGTAGTGACACGAGATCAACTTGACACTCACTAAGGTCCAACAATATAATTTAACAGAATATGATGAAAAAGGTAGGCATGTAAAGGCAGTGAAGCAGCAAATATATATAAGGCACTGAAATCCAAGGAAGTACTGGAAATAAATAAACAGTTACTACTTCACTTTCCCCCAAATATCTGTCAAATCATGTCCATGAATTTAGTAACAAATAAATCATGCACATACAGGATAAGGACAAGCGGCCTGAGCCATAAGATAGTAGTCTCTGTGCACTGCCGAGGATCGAAAGGCCCGAACCATAAGTGCACCCTTCCATAAAGTACTCACATCTATGCACTGCCGATGATAGAACGTCACGAACCTGCATCTTCCAATACGCCGTGGCGTACGACCCGTTCCAATAAGAGTAGGAGAAATCACACTCCGCTCGCGGAATGTAAATTGCGAAGCGGTCACATGCACACACAATATTCCTTTTTAAATTACTTTTCAGTAAACAATTCATTACAAATTTTCTCAAATTCCATGATCTCAGGGAAATAAGCCGCATGTAACATTTAATTTGTTAAGCATATAGTTCATTTCAAGTAAAACACAAGGCATGATGTGGACCTGACTACCCACACATAATAATAATAGCCGCTACGTACGGACTCTCGTCACTTTGTACGTACATAGCCCCCACAATTATCACACATAGCATTTAAAACACCTACTGGGACAATTCCCTCTTATGAGGTTAGAAAGGAAACTCACCTCGCATCGCACCTACTCCCCGGGTCAAGAATGCGCCCGAAACTCCGAACTCATCACCCAAAGGACTCGAAGCTAACCAAACGTTATGTAAATACATCAAACTATACTCAAAGCATGGAATTCTCCTATTATTCAGTCACATTCATCATTCTTGATGAAATCCCAATATCCAACCCCCGGCCCGCATGCTCGGACTTCAAAAACTCTTGAAGGAAACAGTCACCCATAACCTAAGGATCATTAATATATGATTTCATAGCCAATTCACGGGTAATACTCTAAACTCTCGAAAGCCCTAGGTTACTACCCAATTCCTTAATTTTTTTCACTATAGGTAGTTAACTAAACTAGGAATTCATGCATTAACTAACTTTAGGGTAGAATTCACTTACCTTTTTAGTAGCTAGGTCGTGGACCTCTTTCCCAAGCTTTCAAGGTCTCTAATGGAGGAAGAAAATAGGGTGAAATGAAATAATTCAGTGTCTTAAAGAACATTCTGCCTACTGTGGTTCCGCACCTGCGGCTCAAGGACCGAGTCTGCAAGAAAAGACTCGCACCTGCGGAGAAAGGGCAAGGGGCCTGGGCTCGTACTTGCGGAGAGGAGCTCGCACCTGCGGCTCTGCTCCTGCGGATATTATCGGCACCTGCGAGAATTGGGCAGCCTCACCTGAAGCCTCACCTACAAGGCAAGGACCGCATGAGTGGTCTCGCACCTGCGACTGAGCAGCCGCACCTGCGGTCACACCAGATCAAGTGCACCAACATCTGCTTCAGCTAGTTTTTGGACTTATTTGGTGCCCGAGAGTTACCTGGGCCCACCCGAGCCCCCGTCCAAATATACCATCAAGTTCCAAATCATAATATGAACTCGATCGAGCCTTCGGAACACCCAAAACAACGCTAAAACTTAAAATCACACCTCAAACCCCTAGAACCAAACTTAGGAACTTTAAGTTTTCTTGACTTCACTAACAATGCGCCGAACCGACCTATGCTACTCGGAATGACACCAAATTATGCAGGCAAGTCATAAATGACGAAATGGAACTATTCCCGATCTCGGAATTCTGTTCGGACCTCGATAACACAAAAACACGCCCAAACCACAATATGGACTTAAGGAACTCTTATTTCAATATTGGGCGCCGAAACACTCCCAGGTCATCCAAAACCCATTCCAAACATACACCCAAGTCGGAAATCATCATACGAAGCAACCAGAATCATCGAAACTCGATATTGAGGTCATTTACTGAAAATATTGACCGAAGTCAAACTTGGCCCTAAAGGCCAACCTGAAAGAACCAAGTGTTCCAATATTGCTCTTAACACTTCCGAATCCTGGACCACCCACCCCCACAAGTCATAAATCAAAATAAGCTGCTAGGGGAAGTTTTATTTAGGGGAACAGGGTGCGACAATGCAAAACGACCAGTCGGGTCGTTACATTCTCCACTTCTTAAACAAACGTTCGTCCTCAAACGGGTCTAGAATCATACCTGAAGTGCTGAATAAGTGCGGATATCTCCTCCGTATGTCCTCCTCGGACACCCAGGTCGCTTCCTCGACTGATTGGCCCCTCCACTGGACCTTCACTGCAGAAACTCACTTGGACCTCAATTGGCGATCATGTCTATCAACAATAGAAATTGGCTCCTCGTCGTAGCCCAACCTCTCATCCAACTGAATAGTGCTGAAATCAACCGCGTGAGAGAAGTCGGTGTGGTACCTCTAGATTATGGATACATGAAAGACCGGATGAACTCCTGATAAACTGGGAGGTAAGGCTAGCTCATAAGCAACCTCCCCAACTAACCTCAACACCTCGAAGGGACCTAAAAACCTCGGGCTCAGCTTGCTCTTCTTCCCAAACCTCATAATACCCTTCATCGCTGAGACCTTCAACAGAACCTTGTCCCCCTCCATAAATGATACATCACGCGCGCTCTGATCCGTGTAACTCTGCTGTCTGGACTATGCTGTATGGAGCCTCTCCTGAATCAACTTTACCCTCTCCAAAGCATCCCTCACCAGGTTGGTACCATATAACTTAGCCTCGCCAGGCTCAAACCACCCGATAGGGGAACGACATCGCCGACCATACAAAGCCTCAAATGGAGCCATCTCGAAGCTGTACTGGTAACTATTATTGTAAGCAAACTCAGCCAAAGGCAAGAACTGGTCCCACTGACCTCCGAAGTCAATCACGCATGCCCTGAGCATGTGGTCCAATAACTGAACTGTACGTTACGACTAGCCATCAGTTTGAGGGTGAAATGCTGTGTTGAGATCTAACTGGGTGCCCATCTCACTATTCAATACTCTCCAGAAATGCCAGGTAAATTGAGGACCTCAATCTGATATAATGGACACCGGCACACCGTGCAACCGAACTATTGTTTTAGACTTCAGTACTACATAATATTATAAGTTAATTGTGCAGTACCCAATTTTCGAGTGTTGTCTAATAAGAAGAACCTGGTTCTTCTTGGTGTACTACTTACTACTATTTGCAGAATAATAAAGCAGTAAAGTAAAGACACAGATATTTTACGTGGAAAACACCTGGCTCAAAAGGTGAAAAAACCACGACCTACTACTCAGTAGGATTTGCTCAAACACTTTACTAAACACTCTGAGCCAAACAGACTTACAAAATAAACTCTTTTGTAATCCTAGGACTATCTCTAATCCTCTTTGTATCAACTAGACTTTAGTTAATTTCTATAGACTTCAAGCTAGCTCTAACTTGAACACTGTGTACCTATTACAATTTGCTTCTAAGAAAGCTGAAAATATACAATGTTAAAACTCCTACTACAACCAACTAGACTCAATGATAAGCAGATGAAACTGTTTCTTCTAGTTGAACTGTAGTCTTTGCACAAGATTTGCAACTTGTCAAGATTTGTCAATCTTCAAAACCCATTAAGTGACATGGCCAACAAATTCCTCCTTTTTGATGATGACAAGCTCTGTGCTTTTATCTTGTATACACTTCAAACACTTTGTATATTTTAAGCATTAATCATTGAGAACCAGGTTCATTAGGTTATAAATATCACCTATGCGCATCTTCCCCCTTTTGGCATCATCAAAAAGTTGCAAAATGAAACTTACCAGTTTTTAATTCTTACTCATGGCCAATTTAGGCAACTGCAGGTGCAAACATGATTAATCAATACAAGAAACTAATAATATAAGCTAAATTCAGAAATTGAGACATTTTTCAAAACAACAAGCTTTCACTGATTAATAGGGATGATCAACACCAAAACAGATTAAAATCAAAATAGCCAAAACATGAAAAAACAGAATAAAAACAGAAACAAAAACTAGACATTGTCCCGAACTGAGCACTTGATAGGTTTAGAGTGGGTAGCACTGGACATTCCTAAGGCTGGGAGGGTGCAGATGAGGCTGGGTTCTTGGTTTGTAGAAGGGACAGCATTTGGTGTAAAACACCTTCATTTTTCTCCTTCTCCTTTCCTAACTCAGCTTTGAGAGCATCACGCTCAGCTTCCACCTCAACTAAGTGAGACTTCAATCGAATGATCTCCATATCCTTTAACTTTCTTTCTTGCACCAGAGTACGAACCTTGCTATTCATTGGTAGCTTTCGAGATGAACTAGGTTTCTCTGCCAGTTCATTGACAGTATAATCACAAGACAACAGAGTGTCCTTCCCAAATAAATCCTTAGCAGTAGCCATATCAGCCTTCTTTGTAGGAACTCCAAAATGAGCAAGAACTGCAGTCAGAATAAATCCATAAGGGATCGCATGTGCTTTGGTTCCATTCACCACTCTGTCCAAGAGCTGGATGATAAAAGTTGGCCAATTGATCTGCTTGCCTCTGTACAGACACTCCATGAGGGTTAAATCCATGTAGTTAGCAGTTTGTCTTCGTTCTTGTCTGGGCAGCAGGAATTTGATCACAAATTCAAAGAGCAGCTTGTGCTCAGGCTTCATCTCACTCTTGTAAAAAGCCCTAGGTTCAAGCTCCTTCTCATTGTCGCTGAAGAATATGGTGATACTGAGAGCTGAGGCCATTCAATCTAAACAAGGCCATCTCTGCCTCGTGTAGTCTTCATAACCCTCAGTTGGAATGTCTAGAATGACTCCCAGTTCTTGAGCATCAAAGGATACTTCAACTCCCTTGACCAATGAGTTGACCCTGCCTCCAATGACCATGGCATTCCCCATTAACTCCACAACTTCATTTCTGACCAGCTTGCCTTCCATGAGAAGGACCATGTCCTTCCAGCCCTCTGCTACCAGAAAATCCAGTAAATACCTCATTCCAGGCTCCTCCAAATCCTTCAACAATTTTCCATTCAAGATTTTTCTCTTGCCAAACATAGCAACTCTGTCAGTAGACACTTCTCCAAACTCATTCTCTTCCTCTCCACTCCATTCTGGATCATCATCCCTCTCAACAATCTGTACTTTCTTCACCTTCTTTATCTTAGACCTTGTCCTCGAAGCAGTACTCCCAGTGGTGATGGACACAGTAGCTGACTTCTTTGAAGAAGTCTTAGCCTTTTTGGGCTTGGGTGTCTTGATAATTACTGGAGCAGCCTCTTCTTCTTGTTGGACCAGGTCCAACAACCCTTCATTGTCAACAATAACAGGTTCCCCTACCTTTGCTTTCCCCTTATCTGCCTTCTTTCTTTTGCTCTCTTGTAGAGCTTTTTCCAATTTCTCCTCCTCTTCTCGTACAGTATTTCTCGTAGCATGTACCCTAGGAACAGATATACCCACAAAATCAGCAGTCTTCCTTTTCTTTGAAGGAACTGAGGCTTTAGACTTTTTGGACTTTGGAGTCCTTCTCTTCTTGGGGTTGTATGAGTCCTCCAACTTCTTTAGTTTTTCAGCCAAAGTTTATTCCCCAGAAGAAACATGTTCATCTATTTCCTTCATTAACTGCTCCAACCCAGCAGCAGCTTCCTCAACTTTAGTAGTTCCGCCTAAAACCATGACATCTTTTTTTCAAGACTTTCAAGAATGGAGCCACAAATTGCAAGAGTGGTACCATCCTCTCCGGATCCCCTCACATCTACTTCACCCTCGTTCTCAAGATTTTTCTCTTTCCCAAATTTTATTTTCCTTCTTGGAACTTCCACATCCACCACAGACCCCACCAACACAAATTGATTTTCAGCAGAATTTAAATCAGAGGTAAGTTCAGTATTACCTTTCTCAGCACTGGATGAACCAGGTGCTTCGTCTTCATTTGCCTATTTGAATGAATAATTGGATGATTCTGGTTTGGAGCCTTCCTCAGCACGTAACAATTCTTCCAATAATTTTTCTCTTGAACCAGAAGCCACAGATTTATGTGCAAGAACCTTAACACGATGGGTTTTGGGGGCTGGGGTAGGGTTTGGTATGGGTTCATGGATTGTAGAGTGTTCTGGGGTTGATGATTTCAGGAGACTCGGAACTATAGACTGAGGGAGAGTTGAGTTGGATTCATAAATTCCCTCATCATAATCTCTGTTTGGTGATGAGTCAGAAGAAGCTGGTGGAGGAGACGACATGATTTTGATTTTGTTAGGGAGAGAAGAAAATAACAGGCAGTAGGTATTTGGAGTTGAGTAAGTTGAACAAGATCCGACTGTTGTTTTATGCACAATGGGTAATTATGGCCTATTTATAACTTGTGGATGGGGATATTACAACGGAAGTGTATTAACCCAAGTAGGATCCTAATCGATTAAGAACTGTCAGCAATTGGACATTGATTAGATAGTTACTTTCCCCTTAGCACTAGGCTAATTAATTAAGACGGGACTTCTTGAAACTAGTTCATTATTTGGGTAAGTACGAAAATTGAATTTGAACCATAAATGGATAGATTCCTGCTCATGTATGACTGTACTTGAATTAATACATGTATGAAGATGAGAACGTACCTTGTCAGTCACGTAAACCAGCATGTATGAACAAAGTTCATCCTATTAAAAATCCTTATTTTGCCTCAATTCACAAAGATAGAGAAACATCATTAGTGACTAGGGAAGATAATACATGGCAAAAGAGTATGGCAATAAAGACATAGTACTAAGCAATGATTAAGCTGATTAAGTACCTAATTACAAATTTCTAGCCAAAAAAAATCTTCCTTTTTTTTTTTCAATTCTGTTTTTCAATTAGGTGATCTTAATCATCCCTAATTAAAGTCTGTTTCTCTCATTATGCTCCCTACTCAATGCTTTGGTAAATATATCAGCAATTTGACGATCAGTAGCACATAATTCGATTGAGATCATTCCCTTTTCATAGTTATCCCTCAGGAAATGGTGCCTAACATCTATGTGCTTAGTTCTCTTATGATGAATCGGGCTCTTAGTCATACTAATTGCACTAGTGTTATCATAGTAAATAGGAATGCATCCCACATCTATACAAAAGTCCAGGAGTTGTTGCTTGATCCATAGCAACTAGGCACAGTAAGAGGCTGCAGCCACATATACCAAAGGCACAGTTCAGTGGTGCCCTTCAGATATCTTAAAATTTTTTTTACTGCAGTGGGGTGGGAATCCTTTGGATTTGCTTGAAACCTAGCACATAGTCCTACACTGAACACAATATCAGGTCTACTTGAAATAAGATAGAGTAGAGACACAATCATCTTTCGGTATGTCTTCTAATCAACGGATGAACCAGGTTTATCCACATCCAATTTTGTAGCTGTGGCTATTGGGGTATCTATCTCCTTTGAATCCTCCATTTTGATTTTCTTGAGAGTTCTTTCACATACTTCTGTTGATGTATCATTGTGCCATGTGGAGTTTGTTGATGTTTGGGGTTGAATTCTAAGTTTCGTTGTTTTTTTTCACGTTCCAGAAGTTCGAGCGAGTCCGTATCATGAATACAGGCTTGCCGGTGCTTTTGGACGGGGTCCCGAGGGGCTCAGGTGAGTTTTGGACCCCCGGGAGCTAATTTTGAAAAACCAGATTTTTACTGTTTGGTTTACTCCTTCGTGATCGCGGAAGAAGGTCCGCGATCGCGAAGAAGGAATTGGGTTGGGCTGCTGATTGCTCTACGTGATCACAAATAACCCTTCGCGATCACGGATGGTTGGGTCCTTGGCCTTCGTGATCGCAACCTCTTTCACGCGTTCGCATAGAGTTAGGTTGGGGCCAGGCGTAATTTCCCTTCGCGATCGCAGGACCTCCTCCGCATTCGCAGAGGTCTGGCCAGTTGGCCTTCGCGATCTCATGCCCCATGTCGTGATCGTGGTTAAGGAAATAGCTGGGCAGTTTCATTTAATACGGGAATTAGCCTCATTCCTCCATTTTCATCTTCCTCCTCAAGTCATTAGAGAGCTTTTCAAGGGAGCCTTCCACCTAGAGTTTGAGGTAAGTGAATTCCTTACTTAACACTAATTTTAAACATAAATTCCTAGTTAAATCTCTCTTTTAAAATATCAAATTCATGAAATTGGGTAGTAACTTTAGGGCTTTTGAAGAACTTGTGAATTTTCCGTTTAAGGCCGTGAATTCAAGTATAAATCACATAATTATGATCCTTAGGCTTCGGGTGAGTGATCCCTTCGAGAATTTTCGGAATCGGAGCGTGTGGGCCCGGGATTGGATTTTGGGAATTTCTCAAGAATGTTGAATTTTGGAAAAAAAATTAGAATAATTTTCCTAGTTTGAGCATGCATTGATGTCATTATACTATATTTTACTAGTTGTGAGCCGTCGAAGGTAGATTTTGGAGATTCGGGCGCGTCCTTGATCTGAGGGATGGTTCATCACGAGGTGAGTCTCCTTTCCAACAATGTAAGGGGGAAATGTCCCCATAGGTTCCTTATTTGCTATGTATACATGTTGTTGGGGGGCGTGTACATACCAAGTGACGAGAGTCCGTATGTGGCGACTATATTGCTATGTCGGGTAGCTTTAGGACTCACGAGCATGCCACTATGTGCCTTATTTGTACCTTGTATGTGTTAAGAGTTGTAATTATTGTCGAGGTGATATGGAAACATGAAACATTATGGTTGGGATCCCAGTTGGCTATCCGTGGTATTGACACAGTCCTGTTGAGTTCACTGTTGAGTTGGTACACACATGTACTTATATATATACACACTTATTATCGAGTCAGCACACGAGCCACAGGTATGATGCACGGCCGTGGGTCAGCTTATCATTATCGAGTCAGCACACGAGCCGTAGGTATGATGCGCAACTGTGGGTTAGCTTATCATTATCGAGTCAGCACACGAGTCGCAGGTACGATGAGCGATCGTGGGTTAGCTTATTATATCGAGTCAGCACACGAGTCGCAGGTATGATTCGCGATCGTGGGTTAGATTATGACCTCAGTCCCTATAACCAACCTTATGACTCCGGCCAGCCGTCTTGTCTTGGTATGTGTATGATCACTTGAGTTCTGAGTCACTTATACTGGAGTGTCAGGTATTGGTTAAGAGGAAATTTTTGGTACCTTGCTATTTTTTTTTCCCAGTTATTATCTGGATTTCGTCATTTGCTATGTACTTGTTGTTCACTATTTCTCATGCCTATTGCTTCAGCCATATCTCGTTATATAATATATTGTTGGAGCTTAGTGAGTACCTAGTCGACCTCTCATCACTACTCCTTCGAGTTCGGGAGGGATACTTACTGGGTACATATTTATTATGTACTCATGCCGCACTTCTTCTTATTTTGTACTTGACTGTACAGGTCCGAAGGCTGGTACGTCTGATTATCAGGTTGGTGATACATACTGACTTGAGCTGATTCGACTTCGCGGTGAGCTGCTCTTCCTGACGATCTCTAGCAGCGCCTTGGAGTTTCTTTTGTCATTTTCCCGTCTACTTCATTCAGAATGTGGGATTGTATATATATATCATCCTTGTATATTCAGATAATTTCCCGTGACACTCGTAACACTAGTTCCTGGCACACACGTAGCGTATATTTTGGGTTTTGGGCTGTATATTTATACATATGCTTATCTTTTGACTCATGTGTCGTATGATTTTATTTATGTCACATGCTATCATCATGCTAATAATTATTTAAAACTTGTAAATGTTGGGATAATTAATCAAATAGGAAGGGTAACGCTTAGTGTAATTCATGTTGGGTTGCCCAACCCTGCTGTTAGGCGCCCTCGCGACCTGAATTAGGATTTGGATCGTGACAACGTGGTATCAGAGCATTAGGTTCACGTAGTCTCACGAGTCAGGGGCAGACCTAGTAGAGTCTTGTGGATCGGTACGGAGACGTTTGTACTTATGTTTAGGAGGCTATAGGGTGTTAAGAAACTTCTCTTTGATTCATATTCTTTCGTGCAATCGATGATGTACTCAAAGCTGTTCTTTTATTCTCTCACAGATGGTGAGGACGCGTGCATCCTATGGTCCTGAGCTGGGGGATGTCGCTGCCCCTGCCGCCCGTGGTCGTGGTCGAGGCAGGAGGAGGGCACCTGCTCGAGGGAGTCCCAGAGCTGTACCGGTCATACCACCAGAGGACCCTACTTTTGATGAGCAGGATGAGATGCCTTCAGTAGCTCCCACTCTAGCGGACTTTATGACGGCTCCCGACTTCCAGGAGGTCATGGGCCGTATGTTGAGATTTATAGACACCATGTCCCAGGAAGCATACTTTCAGTAGATCCTTCCACTTCCCAGGCGGGAGGGGGAGTCTAGACCCCTACCGCTCAGGCCACAGGATAGGCAGCAGCAACACACCACACTCTGGGTACACCGCCCGTGGGTGGGGTTCAGCCTGTAGTAGCAGCGCCAGAGCCTAGGTCAGTTATAGAGGGCGACCAACAGAAGATGCTAGATAGATGGACCCGACTTTGCCCTCCAGTCTTCGGGGGTGAACGAGGTGAGGATGCCCGGGACTTTATTGAAAGGTGTAGGGATAGACTGCACAACATGAGGATCTTGGAGTCGCATGGGGTCGACATCACTACATTTCACCTAGAGGGCAGAGCTCGCCGCTGGTGGCAGTCATATCTTCTCGGCAGGCCAGCAGATTCTCCTTCAGTCACCTGGAGTCAGTTTACTCAGCTATTTTTAGTCAGGTACATCCGACCATCTGAGAAGGAGGAGCTTCGGGGTTAGTTTGAGCGGTTGGAGCAGGGGCAAATGTCCGTGACTGATTATGAGGCGAGATTTTCAGAGTTATCCCGCCATGCTCTTATGATATTGCCCACTGATGCCGAGAGGGTGTGGCGGTTTGTGGCAGGCTTACATCAAGGTATTCGTACCTCTATGACCAGAGAGGTAGAGATGGGTACCCCGTACCAGCTTGTATTCGAGGTAGCTCGACAGATTGAGGGATACCGACTGAGGAGCAGGGAGCAGGGTTAGCAGGATAAGAGTGCTAGATTTGCAGGTGATTTCAGGGGAGCTCCAGCTAGGGGTAGGGGTCAGTTCGGATATGGTCACCCCAGCAGGCCTTCATATGCAGCACCTTCATCACCTCCCAGGGGTGTTCCAGTGAGGCCTCAGTTCAGTGCCATGCCAGAGCGCTCCTATCGTCCTCCAGCCATCCACAGTTCACCCAGTGATCACTCCAGCCGTCAGAGATCCTCCGGTTCCTATTTCAGTGCTGTGTCAGATGACTCTCATCGCCTTCCGGCCATTCGGGAGTCTTACTCTTCAGGACAGCAGGATATGTCACATATGAGGTTCTTCGAGTGTGGGAACTTAGGCTACACGAGGAGATATTGTCCCAGCTATCGGGGAAAGTCCATGCAGTAGAGTCACCAGCCTGCAATTTCAGCACCAGCAGTTCGACCGTCTAGAGGTGGAGGTCAGGTTGGTAGGGGCCGTCCTAGAGGGGGAGGCCAGTCCGGAGGGGGTCAGTCAGCTCCAGCTCGTTCTGGGGGAGCTCGGTCTTCAGGTGCTACAGCCAGATTCTATGCTTTTTCAGCCAGATCAGATGCAGTGCCCTCAGACGCCGTGATTACAGGTATCATTTCAGTCTATGGTAGAGAGGCTTCACTGTTATTTGACCCAGGGTCTACATACTCATATGTTTTAGCGTTATTTTCCCATTTTCTGGATATTCCTCGTGAGTCCTTTTGTTCTCCCTTGCATGTGTCTACCCCTGTGGGTGATTCTGTGGTGGTAGACTGGGTCTACCGATCTTGTGTTATTACTTTCTGTGGACTTGAGACTAGAGTCGACTTGTTATTGCTCGACATGGTGATTTCGAGGTTATTTTGGGCATGGATTGGCCAACTCCCTATCATGCTGTGTTGGATTGCCATGCCAATACAGTCACCTTAGCCATGCCTGAGTCACCGAGGCTGGAGTGGAGAGGTTCTTCAGTTAGTGCATTCAGCCGGGTCATCTCCTTTATGAAGGCTCGTCGTATGGTCGAGGAGGGGTGTTTGGCTTACCTTGCTTATGTGCAGGACACCACCGCCGAGTCTCCTACCATTGATTTGGTGCCTGTTGTTCGAGAGTTCCCAGATGTTTTTCTTTCAGATCTTCCAGGCATACCTCCAGATCGGGACATTGGCTTCTGTATTGATTTGGTTCCAGATACTCAGCCTATTTCAATTCCCCCGTATCGTATGGCTCCTAAGGAGCTAAAGGAGCTGAAGGGGCAGCTTGAGGAGTTATTGGCTAAAGGGTTCATCAGGCCGAGTGTGTCGCCGTGGGGTGCTCCAGTCTTATTTGTGAAGAAGTAGGATGGGTCTATGCGGATGTGCATTGATTACCGCCAGTTGAATAAAGTGACCATCAAGAACAAGTATCCTCTGCCGCGCATTGACAACTTGTTTGATCAGTTGCAGGGTGCTCGTGCGTTCTCTAAGATTGACTTGAGATCGGGTTATCACCAGTTGAAGATTCGGATTTCAGATGTTCCGAACACCGCATTTCGCACCAGATATGGCCATTATGAGTTTCTAATGATGTCCTTTGGCTTGACTAATGCCCCAGCAACATTTATGGACTTGATGAATAGGGTGTTCAAGCCGTATATCGACTCATTCGTCCTTTTGTTCATTGATGACATCTTGATCTACTCACGGAGCCTGGCTGACCACGAGCAGCATTTGAGAGTTGTGCTTTAGACCTTGTGAGAGTAGAAGCTATATGGTAACTTCTCTAAATGCGAGTTCTGGTTGAAGTCTGTGGAATTTTTGGGGCATGTGGTATCCGGAGGGGGTATCGAGGTTGATCCGCAGAAGGTTGAGGCAGTTCAAAGTTGGCCGCGTCCCACTTCAGCTTCAGAGATCGGGAGTTTTCTGGGTCTAGCAGGCTATTACCGTCGATTCGTGGAGCGATTCTCTTCTGTTGTAGATCCATTGACTAGATTGATTCAGAAGAATGCCCCGTTTCGGTGGTCCGACGAGTGTGAGGTGAGCTTTCAGAAGCTTAAGTCAGCATTGACCACAACACCAGTTCTATCATTTCCTTCCGAGGATGGGGTGTATATTGTGTATTGCGACGCTTCCCGCGTCGGGTTGGGATGTGTGTTGATGCAGGATGGCAGATTTATTGCTTATGCTTCGGCCCAACTGAAGGTTCACGAGAAGAACTACCCTGTGCACGACTTGAAGTTGGCGGCGATTGTTCATGCTTTAAAGATCTAGCGGCAATACTTGTATGGTGTATCTTGTGAGGTCTACACTGACCACCGCAGTTTTCAGCATTTGTTTAAGCAGAGGGACCTTAATTTGAGGCAGCGGAGGTGGTTCGAGTTGTTGAAGGACTATGATATCACTATTCTGTATCACTCGGGCAAGGCAAATGTAGTAGTAGATGCTTTGAGTAGGAGGGCAGCGAGTATGGGTAGCTTGGCCTACATTGCAGCCGAGGAGAGACCTTTAGCCTTGGACATTCAGTCCTTGGCCAACCGCCTGGTGAGATTGGACCTTTCAAAGCCTCATCGAGTTCTTGCTCATGTGGTTGCTCAGTCTTCATTATTGGGAGAGATTAAGGCTCGGCAGTTTGATGATCCATGTCTGGCAGAGCTTCGGGGGACGGTGGTCCAGGGTAGGGCCAAGAAGGTTACCTTGGGCGAGGATGGTGTTCTGAGACTCCAGGGCCGATTGTGTGTTCCTGATGTTGATGGCCTGAGGGGGAGGATTCTAGCAGAGGCACACAGTTCTCGGTATTATGTTCATTTAGGAGCGACGAAGATGTATCGTGATTTGAAGCAGCATTACTGGTGGAGGTGGATGAAGAAGGATATAGTGCAGTATGTGGCTAGGTGTCTCAATTGCCAACATGTTAAGTACGAGCATCAGAGGTCAGGGGGCCTGTTTCAGCAGATGCCCATTCCTGAATGAAAGTGGGAGCGCATCACCAAGGACTTTGTAGTTGGGTTGCCTCAGACTTTGCGGAAGGTTGATGCGGTTTGGGTCATTGTGGATAGATTGACCAAATTGGCGAATTTCATTCCCGTGGCTACTACTTACACTATAGAGAGGCTGACTCAGATTTACATTCGAGAGATAGTCCAGTTGCATGGTGTGCCGGTGTCTATTATATCAGATCGAGGTCCTCAGTTCACTTTGCACTTCTGGAGAGCATTGCACAGTGGGATGGGCACTCAGATAGACCTCAATTCAGCATTTCACCCTCAAACTGATGGCCGGTCAGAGCGCACGATTCTGATATTGGAGGATATGCTCAGGGCGTTTGTGATTGATTTTGGGGGTCAGTGGGACCAGTTCTTGCCTTTGGCGGAGTTTGCATACAACAATAGTTATCAGTCCAGCATCAAGATGGCTCCATTCGAGGCTTTATATGGTTGGCGGTGTCGTTCTCCTATCGGCTGGATTGAGCCTGGCGAGGCCAGGTTATATGGCACAGATCTGGTGAGAGACGCTCTGGAGAGGGTAAAGATAATTCAGGAGAGGCTGCGCACAACACAGTCCAGACAGAAGAGTTACGCAGATCAGCGGGCGCATGATGTAGCATTTATGGAGGGAGATAAGGTTATGCTGAAGGTCTCACCGATGAAGGGCAATATGAGATTCGGGAAGAAGGGTAAGCTAAGCCCCAGGTTCATAGGTCCATTTGAGGTGTTGAGGCGAGTCGGAGAGGTCGCTTACGAGCTTGCATTACCTCCAGCCTTATCGAGAGTTCATCCGGTATTTCATGTATTCATGCTTCGCAGGTATCACACCGACTTCTCTCACGTGGTTGATTACAATACTATTCAGTTGGATGAGAAGTTGGGCTACGAGGAGGAGCCAGTTCCCATTGTTGATAGACAGGATCGCCAATTGATGTACAAGAGAGTTTCCGCAGTAAAGGTTCAGTGGAGAGGCCAACCAACTGAGGTGGCGACTTGGGAGTCCGAGGAGGACATGCGGAACAAATATTCACAGCTATTCAGCACTTCAGGTACGATTCTAGACCCGTTCGAGGATGAATGTTTGTTTAAGAGGGGGAGGATGTAACGACCCGATCGGTCGTTTCCCATATTAGGACCACTTGAAGTTCTCCTTAGTGGCTATTCGTGCTTTATGACTTGCGGGGACAGGTGGTTCGGGATTTGGGAGTGATTAGAGTGCTTTAGGAACACTTGTTCCTTAAGGTTGGCCTATTTGGCCAAGTTTGACTTCGGTCAATATTTTGAGCAAACGACCTCGGAATTGATTTCTAACAGCTCCAGTAGTTCCGTATGATGATTTCGTACTTGGGCGTATGTTCGGATTGGTTTTCTGATGACCCAGGGGTATTTTGGTGCCCGATATTGAAATAAGAAGTTCCTTAAGTTCATATTTTAGTTTGGGACATATTTTTGTGTTATCGAGGTTCGAACAGATTTCCGATATCGGGAATAGTTATGTTATGTCATTTATGACTTGTCTGCAAAATTTGAGGTCATTCTGAGTAGTTTAGGCATGTTCGGTGCATTGAAGGGAATTCTAGAATCTTAAGTTCGTAAGTTTGATTCAAGTTTGTTTTGTGGTTGAATTCTGAGTTTAGTTGTTGTTTTTCACGTTCCAAAAGTTCGAGCGAGTCTGTATCATGAATACAGACTTGCCGGTGCTTTTGGACGGGGTCCCGAGGGGCTCGGGTGAGTTCTGGACCCCCGGGAGCTAAGTTTGAAAAACCAGATTTTTGCTGTTTGGTTTACTCCTTTGCGATCGCGGAAGGAGAGTCGCGATCGTGGAGAAGGAATTGGGTTGGTCTGCTGATTGCTCTACGCGATCACAAATACCCCTACGCGATCGCGGATGGTTGGGTCCTTGGCCTTCGCGATCGCAACCTCTTTCTCGTGTTCGCATAGAGTTAGGTTGGGGCCAGGCGTAATTGCCCTTCGCGATCGCAGGACCTCCTCCGTGTTCGCAGAGGTCTGGCCAGTTGGCCTTCGCGATCGCGGGCCCCATGTCGCGATCGCGGTTAAGGAAATAGCTGGGCAGTTTCATTTAATACGGGAATTAGCCTCAGTCCTCCATTTTCATCTTCCTCTTCAAGTCATTAGAGATATTTTCAAGGGAGCCTTCCACCTAGTGTTTGAGGTAAGTGAATTCCTTACTTAACATTAGTTTTAAACATAAATTCCTAGTTAAATCTCTCTTTTTAAATATCAAATTCATGAAATTGGGTAGTAACTTTAGGGCTTTTGAAGAACTTGTGAATTGTCCGTTTAAGGCCGCGAATTCAAGTATAAATCACATAAATATGATCCTTAGGCTTCGGGTGAGTGATCCCTTCGAGAATATTTGGAATCCGAGCGTGTGGGCCTAGGGTTGGATTTTTGGAATTTCTCAAGAATGTTGAATTTTTTTAAAAATTAGAATAATTTCCCTACTTTGAGCATGCATTGATGTCATTATACTATATTTGGCTAGTTGCGAGCCGTCAAGGGTATATTTCGGAGATTCGGGCGCGTCCTTGATCCGAGGGGTGGTTTCGTCATGAGGTGAGTCTCCTTTCCAACCTTGTAAGGTTGAAATATCCCTATAGGTTCCTTATTATCTATGTATACATGTTGTGGGGTCCGCGTACGTACCAAGTGACGAGAGTCCATATGTGGCGACTATATTGCTATGTCGGGTAGCTTTAGGACTCACGAGCATGCCAGTATGTGCCTTATTTGTACCTTGTATGTGTTAAGAGTTGTAATTATTGTCGCGGTGATATGGAAACATGAAACATTATGGTTGAGATACCGGTTGGCTATCCGTGGTGTTGACACAGTCCTATTGAGTTCACTGTTGAGTTGGTACACACATGTACTTATATATATACACACTTATTATCGAGTCAGCACACGAGCCATAGGTATTATGCGTGACCGTGAGTTAGCTTATCATTATCGAGTTAGCACACAAGCCGCAGGTATGATGTGCGGCTGTGGGTCAGCTTATCATTATCGAGTTAGCACACGAGTCGCAGATACGATGCACGATCGTGGGTTAGTGTATTATATCGAGTCAGCACGCGAGTCGCAGGTATGATTCGCGATCTTGGGTTAACTTATGACCTCAGTCCCTATAACCAACCTTATGACTCCGTCCAGCGGTCTTGTCTTGGTATGTGTATGATCACTTGAGTTCTGAGTCACTTATACTGGAGTGTCAGGTATTGGTTAAGAGGAGATTTTTGGTACCTTGCTATTCTTTTTTTTCCAGTTATTATCTGGATTTCGTCATTTGCTATGTACTTGTTGTTCACTATTTCTCATGCCTATTGCTTCAGCCATATCTCGTTATATAATATATTGTTGGAGCTTAGTGAGTACCTAGTCAACCTCTCATCACTACTCCTTCGAGTTCGGGCGGGATACTCACTAGGTACATATTTATTATGTACTCATGCCGCACTTCTTCTTCTTTTGTACTTGACTGTACAGGTCCGAAGGCTGGTACGTCTGATTATCAGGTCGGTGATAGATACTGACTTGAGCTGATTCGACTTCGCGGTGAGCTGCTCTTCCTGACGATCTCTAGCAGCGCCCTGGAGTTTCTTTTGTCATTTTCCCGTCTACTTCATTCAGAATGTGGGATTGTATATATATATCATCCTTGTATATTCAGATAATTGCCCGTGACACTCGTAACACTAGTTCCTAGCACACACGTAGCGTATATTTTGGGTTTTGGGCTGTATATTTATACATATGCTTATCTTTTGACTCATGTGTCGTATGATTTTATTTATGTCACAGGCTATCATCATGCTAATAATTTTTTAAAACAGATAATTAATCAAATGGGAAGGGTAACACTTAGTGTAATTTATGTTGGCTTGCCCAACCCATCTGTTAAGCGCCATCGCGACCTAAATTAGGATTTGGGTCGTGACAAATTCCATCCTCATCGAGCTTGTTCCTGAAGACCCACTTGGTGCCAATTATTGATCTGTCTAGTGGCCTGGGTACCAAGTGCCATACTTGACTCCTTTCAAATTTATTTAGCTCTTCTTGCATGGTTGTTACCCAATCAGCATCTTGCAGGGCTTCAGCAATGTTCTTTGGTTCAATCAAGGATAGAAATGCATCAAACGCACACAAATTTTTCAAGGAGGATCTAGTTTTGATTCCAGATATCAAGTCTGTTATGATGTTCTCAAGAGGGTGAGAACTCTGATATCTGTTTGGTTTGAGTACCAGTTGTTCACTTCTGGATTGTTCCATGTTGTCTGTAGTTGTGGAACAGGATCAGGTCCAGTATTTCCAGGCAGAATTCCCCCTGTCGAGTTGCGTAGGGTTGTTGAACCTGGTCCATCACCTGTTCCATCTGTCATAGGTGCTTTAATGTGGTCATTTCTCCTCACCAGTCCAAGCTCCTCATCTTCTGGTTCCTGTCTCATAGATAAAGTGTTAGTTTCATCAAAGACGACATGTACACTTTCTTCTACACACATAGTTCTTTTATTGTATATTTTATAAGCTTTGCTATGTGTTGAATATCCCAAGAACACTCCCTCATCACTTATGGGATCAAACTTTCCTAGAGAATCTTTGTCATTATTATGTACATAACACTTGCATCCAAAAGCCCTAAGATGGGATATGTTGGTTTTTCTCCCTTTAAGTAATTCATAGGGAGTTTTCTCTACCAGAGGTCTGGTCATGCATCTATTAATAATGTAGCATGCAGTGTTAATTGCTTCTGCCCAGAAGCTGTGAGGTAGTTTGCTTGATAGAAGCATGGTTCTTGCCATGTCTTCAAGAGTTCTGTTTTTCCTTTCAACAACCCCATTTTGCTGTGGGGTTCTAGGAGCAGAAAAATTATGATTAACACCATGTTCATCACAGAACTCAGCAAACTTAATATTCTCAAATTCAGTACCATGGTCAGATCTTATTGATGCCAGTTGATGTCCCAATTGATTTTGAGTTTTCTTAACAAATGATGTGAACATATCAAATGCTTCATCCTTAGATGACAGGAATAAGGTCCAAGTGAACCTTGAAAAATCATCAACTAGCACCATCACATATCTCTTACCACCTCTACTTAAAGTTCTCATAGGACCACATAGATCCATATGAACCAGTTCCAACGTCCTGGTGGTACTGACTATTTTCTTACTTTTGAAAGAGGACCTTACCTGCTTCCCCCTGGCACATGCCTCACAAACTTTGTCTTCCTTGAACTTAATGTTAGGAATTCCTACCACTAAGTCCTTAGAGACTAGTTTGTTAAGCTGAGTTAGACTTACATGACCAAGCCGTTTGTGCGACAGGAGGGGATCACTGTCCAACACACTTAGACAAGTGAGTTCATTTTCAGACAGTGTGGACAAATCTATGACATAGATGTTATTCATTCTTTTTCCCTGCAAAACAATCTTGTCAGTAAGCAGGTTAATCACAAAATATTTTGTGTAAGTAAAAGCAACCAAGTTACCTCTGTCACATAGTTGTGATACACTGATCAGACTATATTTCAAGCCATCTATTAGATACACATGTTCAATAGATCGTGTATCATCCTTACCTACCTTACCAACCCCAATGATTTCACCTTTCTTTCCGTTTCCAAAGGAGACATTTCCTCCTTTGAGACTTTCAAGTGAAAGGAACTGTTCCATGTTCCCAGTCATATGCTTTGAGCAGCCACTATCCAAGTACCAAATATGGCTACCTCCTCTCACTTGAACCTACAAAAGGAAATCAGGGGTTAGTTTTAAGAAACCAAACTAGTTTGGGTCCTTTTCTATGAGAGAATGGATAAATCAAATTTTTTTTTGGCCCAGGTTGGTAGCCAATTTTTCTTTTTAATGAATCTCTCATTTTTTTGACTTGCCTTCTCTTTTACAGCACACTCATATTTATAGTGGCCAGTCTTCCCACAATGGGTGCAGATTTTATTTTCAGGGAGAATGAGATACTTGCTTTTGGGATCCTACTTAGGCAATTGACTCCCAAAACCAATCCCTCTTCTGTTGCTAATGTGATTCTCTTAAAGCCATATCAGGGCGTTAGAGGATTTATTCCATTTACAGGTTCGATCTAATTCATGTTTGACTTTGCCAAGTTGTTCATTAAGAGTTCTTATTTGCTCATCCTTGGCATACATCTTATCTTTTAATTTTCCTATGTTTTCTTCTAACATGACATGAGAGTGATCAACTACCTTTTACTGGATTCTAGTCGTAACTTTCAAGTTTTCAGATTTTAGCTCAAGAATCTCAGTTTCGAGTGGATGAACCTGGTTCATCAAGACAGTGTTTTTCTTTTCAGATTCACTGACCCTTATCTCCAGGTCCATGCATTTTGCTTTTAGCATTGCACACTCTTTAGATAGTTGATCCTTCTCTTTGGTTGTTTCCTCAGAATCATCTATGAAGTCAAGTAGCAACTCAGAGAGTTTCTCCTTAGATAAAAACTTTATTTTAGTTTTAAGTTTTGAGACACTTACCTCTGGTTCTTCATAAGTCTCCTCATCAAATTCTCCAATTGCCATGGGAGCCTGATCTTCTGTCTCACCATCTTCTGATTCTTCATCTGAACTTTCCCCCCAAGCAGCAACCATAGCCTTTGTTGTGTTTGTCTTAGGTTGAACCTGTTCCTTCCTCATGTTCCTTCTCTTATATCTTTCCTTTTTCCACTCTACTTCCCACTGAGGACAGTTTTAGTAAGATGGTCAGTCTTACCACATTNAGGTTTCCAATCAACTCATCTAGTCTAAGGGTTGCCATATTTTTGGATTCCTGGATAGCAGTGGTCTTGCTTTCCCAGGAGATAGGCAGAACCCTTGTCAAGATCTTCTCTACCTTGTATTCTTCAAGTATGATTCTTCCAAGAGACTTGAGTTCATTTGTCAAGGTTGTGAACCTTGTGTACATTTCCTGAATTGTCTCTCCTTCTTTCATAGTGAAGTTTTCATACTGAGAGTATAGTAGTGTACCTCTAGACCTCTTCACTTGAGTTGTTCCTTCATGGGCTACTTGTAGAGTATCCCAGATTTCCTTGGCAGTGGTGCAACTTTGGATTCTACTGTATTCGTCTGGTCCTAATCCACACACTAGCCACTTCTTTGCTTTGGCATTCTTCTCCCATTTCTTCAGATCTTCAGTCATGCAGTCAGCCCTAGTCTTAGGTACATCTACACCTTCAACAGTTTTCTTCATTTTTGCAATTGGTCCATCAGTGACTATGTCCAAGAGTTCATAGTCCTCTCCAATAAGGGGGTCCTTCATTCTATTCTTCAACCAAGAATAGTACTGGCCATTGAAGAGTGGTGGCCTTGCAGTTGATTGACCTTTCACTCATCTTGATCTTTTCCAAGGTGTTAGCCTTTTCAAGGATAACTTGCTCTGATACCAATTGTTGTTTTAGACTTCAATACTACACAATATTATAAGTTAATTGTGCAGTACCCAATTTTCGAGTGCTGTCTAATAAGAAGAACCTGGTTCTTCTTGGTGTACTACTTACTACTATTTGTGGAATAATAAAGCAGTAAAGTAAAGACACAAATATTTTACGTGGAAAACACCCGGCTCAAAAGGTGAAAAAACTACGACCTACTCCTCAGTAGGATTTGCTCAAACACTTCACTAAACACTCTGAGGCAAACGGACTTGCAAAATAAACTATTTTGTAAACCTAGGACTAACTCTAATCCTCTTTGTATCAACTAGCCTATAGCTAATTTCTACAGACTTCAAGCTAACTCTAACTTGAAAAGTGTGTACCTATTACAATTTGCTTCTAAAAAAGCTGAAAAGATACAATGTTAAAACTCCTACTACAACAAACTAGACTCAATGACAAGCAGATGGAACTGTTTCTTCTAGTTGAACTGTAGTCTTTGCACAATACTTCTTCTTGTAAATATCCTGAGAATTTTGCTTACAGAACTTGATTCAATTTAGTCTTTGTGCGTCTTTGTGTGTCGTAAATTTCAGCAGTAATACTTTGAGTATTTATAAAGCCAGTTGTCGAGTTCTGGTCCGATTCTACCTGGGAGAACAAGTTCTTATCAAACTCCACTTCCTTCCATCGTTTCTGTCCTTGCTGAATTCAACTTCTATTATCTTCATCAGTTTGCAATCTTTTCGTATTAGGAGACATCCTCTTAGTTCTTTGATACTCAGCAATCACTGATATCTCCTATGCTTGTACGATTCTTGTGCCAACAACTCCGTTCAGGTGTGTATGCTTTGATGGACCTGGTTCAACTTATCAACATTTGTCAATCTTCAAAACCCACTCAGTGACATGGGCCAACACGAACTATCTGCCGAATGTAGATCTGGGCCAACCTCTCAGAAGTATAAGTAGTAGCCACTGGAATGAAATGCGCCGATTTGGTCAACCTATCCACAATGACCCAAACCGCGTCAACCTTGCGCAAAAGTCCGAGGCAACCAACCACGAAGTCCATAGTGATGCGCTCCCACTTCCACTCAAGAATGGGCATCTGCTGAAGTAAGCCTCTTGGCCGCTGGTGCTCATATCTAACCTGCTGGCAGTTAAGACACCTAGTTACATACTCCACAATGTCCCTCTTTATCCACCTCCTCCAGTAATGCTGCTTGAAATCACGATACATCTTCGTAGCACCAGGATGAACAAAATACTGAGAACTGTGTGCCTCCTCTAGAATCCTCTCCCTCAGGCCGTCAACATTAGGAACACATAAACGACCCTGGAGTCTCAGAACACCATCCTCGCCAATAGAAACCTCCTAGGCTACACCCCGTACCACTGTCTCCCAAAGCTCTGCTAAGCACGAATCATAGAACTGTCGGGCCTTAATCTCCCCCAATAACGAAGGCTGAGCAACCACATGTGCAAAAACTCGACGAGGCTCTGAAAGGTCTAATCGCACCAAGCGATTGGCCAAGGACTGAATGTCTAAGGCTAGAGGTCTCTACTCTACTGAAATATAAGCCAAGCTACCCATACTATCTACCTTCCTACTTAAAGCATCTGCTACCACATTTGCCTTGCCCGGATGATAAAGAATGGTGATATCATAATCCTTCAACAACTCAAGCCATCTGCACTTCCTCAGATTGAGATCTCTCTGCTTGAACAAGTGTTGCAAGCTGCAGTGGTCTGTATAAACCTCACAGGACACCCCATACAAGTAGTGCCTCCAAATATTAAGAGCATGAACAATCGCCGCCAACTCTAAATCGTGCACAGGGTAACTCTTCTCATGAACCTTCAGCTGGCATGAAGCATAAGAAATAACTCTCCCGTCCTACATCAACACACACCCCAAGCCAATGCGTGAAGCGTCACAATATACTTGTACATCCTAGAACCGGAAGGCAATACCAGAACTGGCGCTAAAGTCAATGCCGCCTTGAGCTTCTGAAAGCTCGCCTCACACTCATCAGACCATCGAAAAGGGCATTCTTCTAAGTCAATCTAGTCAATGGGGCAGGAATAGAAAAGAACCCCTCTACAAATCGGCGGTAATAGCCTGCTAGGCCCAAAAAGATCATGATCTCTGTAGCTGAAGTGGGACACGGCCAACTCTGAACTGCCTCGATCTTCTGAGGATCAACCTTGATACCCTCTCCGGATACCACATGCCCCAGGAATGCTACGGAATCCAACCATAACTCACACTTTGAGAACTTAGCATATAGCTTCTGTTCTCGCAAAGTCTGGAGCACAACTCTCAAATGCTGCTCGTGCTCCCCCAGGCTACGTGAGTAAATCAAGATGTCATCAATAATGACAATGACGACGGAATCAATATACGACCTGAACACCCTATTCATCAAGTCCATGAATGATGCTGGGGCATTAGTCAAGCCAACAGATATCACCAGGAACTCATAGTGGCCATATCTCGTATGGAAAGCAGTATTCGGAACATCTGAGGCCTGAATCTTTAACTGATGGTATCCCGATCTCAAATCAATCTTAGAAAACACCTGAGCACCCTGCAACTGGTCAAACAAAGTTTTGATGCACTGCAAAGGATACTTGTTCTTTATGGTGAACATGTTCAACTGGCGGTAATCAATACACATCCGCATGGACCAATCCTTTTTCTTCACGAATAGAACTGGAGCACCCCACGACGATACACTCGGTCTGATGAACCCCTTAGCCAACAACTCCTCAAGCTTCAAAACTCATCCTTCAGACTTACTCGTCGATCAAATCATTAAAATAACATGTAAAACTGTGAATTAAACCTCAAAACTCATCCTTTTTTTCAAGAAGACTCAAAGTTCATTATTTCTCAACCGATTGTCCAAATAACGTCAAATAACCTCTGTTTTTCACCAAATTTCACAGAGTGCATTTAAATACAATAAAAAATCTGTACAGTGCTCCAGAACCAAAATACGGGCCCGATACAAATGGTTTCAAACATTAATTCTTTTCTTTATTTCATTAATATTTCAGCAAAACAATTTCTTTCAAAAATTGATTTCTAAGGCTTGGGACCTCGGAATTCATTTTCGGGCATACGCCCAATTCCCATATTTTTCTTCGGACCTCCCAAGATCGTCGGAACACAGATCCGGGTCCGTTTACTCAAAATATTGACCAAAATCAACTATAATCAAATTTTAACTCTAGAAATTACTATTTCTCATATTTTCACATTAAAGCTTTCCGGTTTCACACCCAGACTGCACACGCAAATCGAGGTATTTAAAATTAATATTTTTATGGCTAATACACCTAGAACGGAGTCTAAATTCATAGAATGGCCCCTTGGGTCATCACAATTTTTTTGCTTAATTTTTATCATTTATATTCATACCAAACTTTAATTATTCCATGAATAGCCACATTTATATTTTTGGGTTACAATTGCAATAACTTTGCATTAATAGCCCATGTATTCATTATTACCTTATTTCTCCAGAAAATAACTTTTATGTTTTTATAATATCAAGTAATTATCTTAAAATCATTTTTATGCATGAAAATCATTTTTTTTATAATTTTGTTAATTATTTTTATAAATTATTTTATTAATTAATTGGATATTTAACAAAATAGCCCCTTTCAATTTCGGTTTAACCCAATTACACAGTCCAATTACTTAATTCCTAGCCCAGTTCGCCCCAACCCAAATTAAATAACCCATGCCCGACCCAGAACCTTCTCTAATCGTGGTTGTTGATCTCTGAGATCAACGGTCCATATTATTCCTTTCCTTTTTTAGTCTAACCCCAACCCTAACCCCCTCATTTTCTTTTGTTTTGTCGTCTTCATTATCCCTGACCTCCCCTCTTCTCTCTCAAGCAACCCCCCTAAAACCTAGCCGCCATCACCGGAAAACCACCCGTTCATGGGGTTTCTCTGTTTTCGGCCCTACCGGCCCCTCACCTCTTCTGATTGTTTGATTATGTTTATTTATGGAAGAATCTCAAAGAGATTCAACCCAGATTTTGTTCAAAACCATTTTGTGGGCCTACATATTGCCATCTCTGTTTGTGAGTATTATTTTCTCCGTGTTTATGGCTCAAATCCATGGTTTTAAACCAGGTTTTCTTTCATCTCTGTCATTTTTGAAAACCCGAATCTCTTTCTATGTGGGTCTATTCAGATCCTTGTAGATCTGAGACGATTTTAAGCATTATTGGGCATTTTTCTTCGAAAAACCTTATGTTTTTCCTTATTACTATTCGATTCCATTTTTTTTGAAACTAGGGTTTCGTATAAAGTTCTCTTCAGAAAGATTTTTAAGCTTCTAAGTGTTTGAATCTGTTTATCTTTACTAGTTCGACTAATTTTTGTGTATATGCTTTAAACCCTAGGTTTTCTGCTTATTTCATTGTTTACTTCAATATTTTCCCGTCACTGTTATCTATGTCAATCAAAATAGACGCACTGATTTTATTAGGGCTCGAAATATTTTCCTGTTAAAATTAGTACTTCCCTGTGATTTTACCTATTTCCTTTTTTATGACTTTTAATTAGTACTGCTTGTCTTAATTAGCTTGTAGCCTAATTTATGGGATTTAATTGACTCCTATACAGTATATGATTGATTTATTTACCTTATTTGAATCCCAATCCGCACTGGTAATGGATTCTCCTTATTTTAAGGTAACTTTCCCGGATTTTGTTTATATTAATTAGCTTGGGTTTAGCCCCAATTCACTGATTGATTGTATTTTCTTGCCTTACTTAGGAATTGTAATCTTCTTGCCTGAATTGTTTTACATTGCTAAGTGCTATATAAACCCACTCTGATTTTTCTTTAGAGATTCAGAAAGTAAAACACACACACACACAAACTCTTGCTCTTATTCAAACATTTCTGTTACTTGTGTTTGCTACACTGTCTAGCTGGCTGAAAGCCAAGGCTAGGCTATTGGGTTCTGCATATTTTCACCTTGGTGTTGTTATTTCTTAACTGGTATGTCCCCACTCCTATTATCATTCCATATGCTGTATAGATAAATCTATGTGCTTTCCTGTTTATTTCTCCCAATTAGAATGACTATTTCTGCGTAGTTAAATTCCTGTCTTTCCTGTTTACTGATCTCAATTAGCATGACTACTTCTGTGTAGTAGGCCTATGTCTTTCCTGTTTATTTCTCTTAACCAGCATGTCTATCTCTGTCATTAGGTCTTATTCCACATGTTATGTAATTTATTTGCCAACCTGCCTTTGCCTGCTTTATGTCTCTATTAATTAGCTTTCCTCAACTCTCATGAAATTGTCTTGTCCAGCATGTCAATATGGTTCATACACTAACATGTTCTTATTTGATCCAGGATACTTATCCACTTGTTTCTCAACTAGAATGCCTTCATGTTTGTCCTGTTTATGTGTTTCTGACTTCTATGCTCCCAACCCCTACTACCTTTCTCTGTGTAGTTGTCTGATCATTATTCTGACCCCAGCATGCTATATGCTCACCTAATGATAAACTAAGTCAATCCTACGCAATGTGAAATCTTGTTTAAAGTAACTGTGATCCTATTCTGTCTATTTGTTTGACTGCTGGAATCTTAGTTTGAACTCAAAGTGCTGAAATGACTCTGTTTGTTCCTATTTACTTCTAAAAAACCAAGTTGTTTTCTTAAACTATCTCCTATTTTATGTATTGTTTTCAACTCCTACTCTTAGATATCCAGGTTCTTTCCCCTCCAGTGTGAGCACTGCCTTGGAGTCCATGAGACTCCTCCGAACTCTGACACACTGGAGCTGGCTTTCCGACACTTTTTCACAAAATTGTTTCTTTAAAAGGGTTTCTGGTGTAAGCATTGCCCGGGATCCCTAAGGCCCTTGGGAACTTTGATGCACCAGAAGACCATTTAGTATACTATGAGATACTGGCACACTTTAGATTTGGTTGAAGGCCTGATTTTCAGGTTTACTGTTGGGCCTATCCAGGCTCCCTATAGCATAGTCATTTAATTATGTAATTCATTTATATCTAGTCTGTAATAATAACTCATATAAAAACAGATATTGGGGTTATTAATAAAATTGGGAGGGACTTTTATATATAACTTTGTGGGGATCGGGTAGAAATCATGCCCATAGGATTGTTATGATTATCTATATGCATTAGAAACCATGTCTATAGGGCTTGTCTCATTCTTTGAAATCCTGTATTTCACATTTACTTTAGAAATCCTGCTTCTAGGTTATTTACCAATTTTGCATTAATAATCATGTTTTCAAAACACTATGTATGCATTAGAAATCATGTTCCTAGTTTCTTTTGCTGAACTCATTCGGCAATTAATTGACACCTTTATTCGGCTAGATATCATGCCTATAGGAAATAAAGTCTTGACACTTAGACACCATTGTCACGACCCCAAATCCAGGCCAGTCATGATGGCGCCTATCATGGAACTAGGCCAGCCAAAACCCAACTCGAATCATAATAAGCTTCCCTTTTAAATTTTTACTATACTGATTACCCATAAAGGTTCCTTTAAACATTTATAAAAACAGTTAAATCTATACTGAACATTAAATACAACCCCCGAGAACCCGGAGTCACTGGTCATGAGCATCTACATAAATATACAACTCAACGAAAATAAATTCTCTAATATTGAACAAGAGAGGGAGCAAGACTGCAGACGCATTCATCCACCTCGCAAACCTCCGAGAATCTCTGGAACAAATAGACAGCTCACCCTGCCCTAACACCTGAATTTGCACACAAAGTGCAGGGAGTAATGTGAGTACGCTAACTCAGTAGTAATGAAAATAAATTAGGTCTGAGCAGCAAGAAACACATAAAATCAATGCCATCAAATCACAAGTTTCTGTCCAACAGTATAACATAGATATGTGAAATCAGCATGCCTTAAAATCATCTTCAGAAAAATCCTTTAAAGAATGCATATGTTTAACAACTTCAAACAGAAAGATTTGGTATGCAAATGAAAGTAGTAAAATCATAAGTAGCCCCTAGGGCATGCCTCACAGTCACTCAGCACCTCACAATCACTCATGCCTCCCAATCACTCATCACTCTGCCTCGCATCACTCGGCACTTGGCACTCGGTGCGCTCACTAGGGGTGTTTACAGACTCCGGAGGGGCTCCTTCAGCCCAAGCGCTAATATCACTCAGCACCTCACCATCACTCTTGGCCCTCGGCCACACTCAGCACCTCACCATCACTCTGGCCCTCGGCCACACTCAGCAAAACCACTCGAAAGGCCCCTCGGGTGAATCAGTAAAACAGGGTACTCGACCCAAAACATCAGTCTAAATCTCAAAGTGGTGTAAATCTTGCTGAGTTTTGAAGAACAGTATGCACAATGATGCTGAGTGAAATTATCAACAAAAAGTGAGGAAAAACAACAGTAAAAGTCCCCCAAGGGGTCTATAAAGATCGGCACGAGGCCCCAAACACGGCTTATAGCCCAAATATTTCACAAATCTTTAGAACATAATTTAACATAAGGTTTTGAGTAAATATGCAACTCATTAGTTGTCGCGAAGAGGGCCTAGTCCAATCCAAAAATTAGTATGCACCACATACTCGTCATCCGACATGTGCGCCATTCCAAAATCAGTGAGAAAATAAGCAGTCCAGGGTTCCATATCCTCAGGACAAGATTTATAACCATTACTTACCTCCACCGGGCCACAACACTAATATGCGATGCTCTTGCCCCTCAAATTGGCTCCCGATTGCAACGAATCTAGCCAAAACCAGTTCAACATCATTAATATATACTCAAGGAACACAACCCAATCGAAAATTATCAATTTATACAAGAATCTCGAAATTCGGCCAAACCCGAGCCCCGGGCTCACGTCTCGAAATCTGATAAAATTTACATCACAAGAATCATCATCCTCCCACGAGACTGTACATACCAAGAACACTAAAATCGGACCACAATTGCCCACTTAAATCCTCAAAAGAAAATTCTCATTCCCATTCACCCTTCTTCCCCCAATTTTGGGTTTAATTCCTCAAAGTGCATGGTGAAAATCAAGACAAATTCATGAAATTGAACCAAAGATGGTTGAAGAATACTTACCACAAGAACCCTACTAAAAAGCTCGTCCATAATGTCCTTCTCCCAAGCTCTCAAATGGAAAAACAAGTTATGGCCAAGAACCCCTGAAATAGAACTTAAAACTGACTGCCTGGGCCTTTTCTTCACTGCGATCGTGGAAGCAACCACGCGATCGCGAAGAACAAATCTGATGCCCCATCAAAATACACTTTGCGATCGTAGACATCCACACGCGATCGTGATTCATCGAGACATAAACCCGCACGATCGCAAACCACTCTACGCAATCGCGAAGAACAACGGCTCAACCCACTCACACGCCCCTTTAACTCTACGCGAACGCAAGCTACAATAGGCGATCGCACTAACCAACCACCTCATACTCACGCGATCGCGATCGCGACCTCCACCATGCGATCGCGTATAACAAAAATACTGCCTTCCCCAGCTAGGTCTACGTGATCGCAAACTCCCTCCCACAATCACATAAAAGGAAACCAGAAAATCACACCAGGAAAAATCTGCCCAGTTTTCAAGCCAAAAGTTGGTCAGTTAACCATCCAAAACACACCCGAGGCCCTCGGGACCACAACCAAACATACCAACATATCCCATAACATCATTCAAACTTAGTCGAGCCTTCGAAACACCAAAAAAAACGCAACAACACCAAAATCACATCAAATTCAAGCCTATGAACTTTAAAAAAACTCCCAAATTTCGCCAACTACGCCGAAACCAACCAAAACACCTCCGATTGACCTAAAATTTTGCAAACATATCCAAAATGACATTACAAACCTGTTCCAACTTCCGGAATCCCATTCCGACCCCGATAGCCTATTTTCCACTACCGATCGGAAATTGTCAAAAACTAACTTTCGCCAATTGAAGCCTAATTCTACACCGAACATCACAAAAATATTCTGAACACACTCCTAAGTCCCAAATCACCTAACAAAGCTATCCAAGCAATAAAATCTGCATTCCGAGGTCGTTCACCAATAATTCAACTCCTAGTTGACTTTCTCAACTATTAGGCTACCTTGAGGGACCAAATGCCTCAATTCTCATCATGACCACTTTGAACCCGAACCAACCGACCCAACACGCCTAATGAAGCTGAACCACATAAAATGAAGCAAAAACGGGAGAGATAGTCTAAACTCTCGGAACGACCGGCCGGGTCGTTACATCCTCCCCCAATTAAACATAAGTTCTTCCTCGAACGTGCCAAGAGTTGTTCCCCAACATTAACAAACTGTTATGTAGCTTACCATGCACATACCCGGGGTGATCTCATGTCACCCTATCCCATATAGGTCTAATAGCAAAATATCGTTGAAACTTCAAAATCCAAATCCTGGCCCATAAACCTTAGAACCAAATTCCCACTTCTGAAATAATATACAAGATCAAAATTTCCATATCTATGAACTAAGCAAGTCTGAACATGTTGAATCAATCCATATACGTACCCCAGATGAAATCACATAATACACCGCGTGACTCTAACACTCCTAGCAATAACTCTTAACCACAATAACTGCTTGGAACAACCCAATACCGGTACATAACCCCTGCTCAAGAAATGCCTCGCTCTAACACTTACATATACTGTCGATGATGAAAGAAGCACATAGAACTAACAACCATTCGTTCGATCAGTAAGACATGAAACTCTCCCTTCCCAAACAGGAATTATAGCAAATTTCTAAGCCGACTCCCGATATATATCCTTCCAACTATGCTGTAGAAATTCCAAAAATATTCATTCTAGGTCCAATGACCTCCTCTCATCCATCACAACCACCCTGATAACATGACACATCGATACAATTTGAAGCCCAAACCTGTGCAACTTGTGCACTTAACAGCAACTTCCTAATGAAACCGAATTATGTAAAAGATCCACACGAGAGGACCATCCTTCCATCAACAATTACCATCACCATATCATACTAACAGCCTGGCACACACCACGAAAATAAAAAACACATGTATCCAATACCAAAAGGTCATACCCCTACATAACTCTGCTACACTGCGCGACCTCACCCAACGCTGGTCCACTTGAAGTACTTCAAGACACCTTGCCCAAAATCAATAACCATTCGAAATGTGCCATCACGTACTCAAAGTGCATTGCCATAACTACGGGGAAAACCGCACGATACCATGCCACCCGAAACAGAAGGTATATAACCAACACGCCTCAATCCCGCAACACCCAATTACTTACCTTACTCAAATCTAGCTATAAAACCCAATTAGAACCGCACCGTATGTGCATATAACCAATAATCACCACTCCTCGCAACATCGAAGGGTAACTCATAGATCACTCAGAACATGAATAAACTCAATCACAATCGAATGGTACCTTTCTCAATAATAGAAACTCGGAGCCAACAATTCCGACCTGGTGTGAAACACGCACCCATATTAGCCTACCAGTGACCCTAAATTAACTCCGATCACCCACAATAGGTAGATAACTTACTGAAAAGTTCATAATGATAGAATCATGGTACATACTAACACCCGACTAGCTCATCTCCCTTCTTCATAGTTCACCTCCACAAAAATATCCTGTCTATGAGAACCCTCAGTCTCTAAATCCATGAAACGTACAGATTACCATATCTGATCACAACTCCACCGCTCGAATACATAACATATCCCAAATAATCACTCATTCCATGGGGGATACCCCCTATAATTCTTCCGTTCACCAAGAAACCTTGAATATCAACAGCCGATGAAGTACCCTTAACTCAAACACATTGCTCTTTCTGAAATATATACCCTCATCAAGTCGCACCAATTAGTGATATCATCTACCTAGTCATCTGAAACTGCCCATGCTGCCTAAGAATTTTTTACCTTCCTTCCATAACCTAACTGTGACCTCACATATGCAAATCCCAACTCTACCCAACATACCGCACACGCCATGCCAACCTATGAAAAAAAATATGGGAACTCCATGGCCCCTTCTGAGCCACAAGAAACTACGTACCCAACTAGCCAAGAACTCCCATTGGATCTCATTTAGAAAAAAACTCACTACACGCCAGAAGAAAATATGCACCCTTAACCGTGGTAGAAACCATTAAGGACTATCCGGAATCCCATTTGCGAAATACCAACCCATCAGGACTGAATCCTTCTAACTCGACCAACTACGCAGGCCACCAAAATCCAAGAGCATTGATAAGAAATACCTGAAAACTCGTCACCTTAAGAACACCCAAAAAACTAATCATATCCCTTACCATGCCAATCTGTCCTACTACCAAGTTGCCCTATTTACCCAAGTTCCTTCTGACATACCTTCAAATTGATACTTCTCCCTGCCGTAATACCACAATTTTCAACCCGGCTCACCACACGTGACCCAAGCACAACCGTACCATCTAAGGCTCATAAGTGACTGAATACTCCCTCAGTTATCCCCAAATGCACCTCATTAGAAAAACTTACCCTGAAGAGACTTCCTGTGAATCTAAAGCAATTTCCTTCACCTTCCTGATACAAGTATGTAGAACCTGTGATGATGTAGAATACCACAAGTCTTGACATCCTCTAATGTAAATCTCAATCACACTGACCGATGAGGCAGAATCGACCTGATCCGTTGCACACTAACATACTAGGAAGGTAATCTACTCACTTGAAACCACAAGCAAATTCCTTCACTGCACACACTACACCTTTTACAATTTCCACTAAATCATTCAATGGAACCCAATTACCCAATAGAGTACATTACAACCTATATCGAAGAAATTTCCATTACTCATGACATTCCCAGACCCCATACCAGCAGGTCATAACTGATTTACCACTATACCTCGAACTGAAACCAATAACACACATAATCATGTAACCAACTTATCAATAACGAACTCCCCCACTTGGCCCCAAGCCAAGGATCAAGACGAACAAGACAATGCCCGCACATCAACACTGCCACCATGTTGTGGTGGGATTCAACTAAATCCCTCATAAGCTTAAATGACCCCAACCATCTAACACTCAAATCAATTTCCAATCTCGCATCCACCATCGCAATAGTCAAGCCAACTTCCACAAGGGATCTAAACTCTAATTTCAACATATATGTTTTACTGATAGAAGAGAATTTATTACAGAACTACATAGGGACCACACACCCTAGGACAACTCGCAGGAGATACCCCTACTACTTAGCCTCAATTGCTATCTCTCCATACACTTCTGAAGACCAGAACTATCACGCAATCACTACACCTTCCTGCATCTGAACACAATCAACGCCTACCCTCGAGGCACCACATTATGCGGTAAAAACCTTAAGCCGAAGGCAGAACTAACACTGGAGCGGCGGTCACAGAAATCTCGAGCTTCTGGAAACTCCACCAACACATGACTGACCACATGGATACCCTCACCGGACACCACGTGTCCCAAGAATGCTACTGAACCGAGCGAAAATTCACTCTCGGAGAATTGGCATAGAGCCTTTCCTCCTTGAATCCTTATAATGCCATCCTCAAATACTGAGTATGCTACTACTGGCTAGGCGAATATGCCAGGACGCCATCAATGAATACAATAACAAGGAGTGCTAATACTGCTGGAAAACACCGTCAATCAAATACATAAACGTTACTAGGGAAAATGATCAACTCAAAGACATCATCAGGAACTCATAACACAACAGAGAAATTCGTTTCACTCCACAACTACACAACATGAGAGGTCTTCCAGCATACTCACAACTCAAGGCCATATACCAAATCGAGACAAAAATCAAACACTCAATAAATCTTACCACATTTCCAGCCAACCTTTTCGACACATTTCACAGTCTAAACACATCTAACCATCAATTCACACCTACCACATAGGCATCTAGTAACCAATTCTTATCAATAAGAACACGAACAGACATACAAGTCCCCAATTACATGTGCCCACATAACGAAAATCTCAGCAATCAAGCTACAGAATGAATCTGGCCTCAAGTCCTCCAGACTGGACCATTACCAACATGCCAAAATCATATCTCATTCATGGAAGTCACAAGCCGTCAATGCACAACAGATACAAAGCGCTCTCGTGCGCGTTCGAATACATGGAAGGAATTCAAGAGTTACGCTCTTGGCTGGATATAATGGATTCGCACGACAAGAATTTTAAGAATGTGAGATTTTCCTAAGGGTTCTGCAACCTCTCGAAGATAAGTACAGACGTCTCCGTACTGATCCGCAAGACTTAACTAAACCTGCTCATGACCGGTGAGTCCTATGTAACCTAGCGCTCTGATACCAATCTGTCACGACCCCAAATCCAGGCTAGTCGTGATGGCGCCTATCATGGAACTGGGCCAGCCAAAACCCAACTACAATCATAATAAGCTTCCCTTTTACATTTTACTATACTAATTACCCATAAAGGTTCCTTTAAACATTTATAAAAACAGTTAAATCTATACTGAACATTAAATACAACCCCCGAGAACCCGAAGTCACTGGTCATGAGCATCTACATAAATATACAACTCAACAAAAATAAATTCTATAATATTGAACAAGAGAGGGAGCAGGACTGCGGACGCATGCAGCCACCTCGTAAACCTCCGAGAATCTCTGGAACAAATAGACAACTCACCCTGCCCTAACACCTGAATCTGCACACAAGGTGCAAGGAGTAATGTGAGTACGCCAACTCATTAGTAATGAAAATAAATCAGGTCTGAGCAGCAAGAAACACATAAAATCAATGTCATCAAATCACAAGAGACACAACCTTTCTTTCAATAGTATAACATAGATATGTGAAATCATCATGCCTTAAAATCATCTTCAGAAAAATCCTTTAAAGAATGCATATGTTTAACAACTTCAAACCGAAAGAGTAGTATGCAAATGAAAGTAGTAAAATCATAAGTAGCCCCTCGGGCATGCCTCACAGTCACCCAACACCTCACAATCACTCATGCCTCCCAATCACTCGTCACTCGGCCTCCCATCACTCGTCACTCGGTACTCGGTGCGCTCACTAGGGGAGTGTACAGACTCCGGAGGGGCTCCTTCAGCCCAAGCGCTAATATCACTCAGCACCTCACCATCACTCTTGGCCCTCGGCCACACTCAGCACCTCACCATCACTCTGGCCCTCGGTCATACTCAGCAGAACCACCCCTCGGTCGAATCAGTAAAACAGGGTACTCGACCCAAAACATCAGTTTAAATCTCAAAGTGGTGTAAATCATGTTGAGTTTCGAAAACCAGTATGCACAATGATGTTGAGTGAAATCATCAACAAATAGTGAGGAAAAACAGCCGTAAAAAGCCCCCAAGGGGTCTATATAGAACGGCACGAGGCCCCAAACACGGTTTATAGCCCAAATATTTCACAAATAATTAGAACATAATTTAACATAAGGTTTTGAGTAAATATGCACCTCATTAGTTGTCGCGGAGAGGACCTAGTCCAATCCAAAAATTAGTACGCGCCACATACTCGTCATCCGACATATGCGCCATTCCAAAATCAGTGAGAAAATATGCAGTCCGGGGTTCCACACCCTCAGGACAAGATTTATAACCATTACTTACCTCCACCGGGCCACAACACTAATCCGCGATGCTCTTGCCGCTCAAACTGGCTCCCGATTTCTCCGAATCTAACCAAAACCAGTTCAACATCATTAATATATACTGAAGGAACACAATCCAATTGTAAATTATCAATTTATACAAGAATCTCAAAATTCGGCCAAACCCGAGCCCCGGGCCCACGTCTCATAATCCGATAAAATTTATATCACAAGAATCCTCATCCTCCCACGAGACTGTACATACCAAGAACACCAAAATCCGACCACAATTTCCCACTCAAATTCTCAAAAGAAAATTCCCATTCCTCAAATTGCATGGTGAAAATGAAGACAAATTCATGAAATTGAACCAAAGATGGTTGAAGAATATTTACCACAAGAACCCTACTGAAAAGCTCGTCCAAAATGTCCTTCTCCCGAGATCTCAAATGGAAAAACAAGTTATGGCCAAGAACCCCCGAAATAGAACTTAAAACTGACTGCCCAGGCCTTTTCTTCACTGCGATCGCGGAAGCTCCGACGTGATCGCGAAGAACAAATATGCTGCCCCCATCAAATTACCCTACGCGATCGCAGACATCCACACGCGATCACGATTCATTGAGACATAAATCCACGCAATCGCAAACCACTCTACGTGATCGCGAAGAACAACGTCTCAGCCCACTCATGCGCCACTTTAACTCTACGTGAACGCAAACAACACCACACGATCACACTGACCAACCACCTCATACTCACGCGATCGCGATCGTGACCTCCATCACGCGATCGCGTATAAAAATAATAATGCCTTCCCTATCTAGTTCTATGCGATCGCAAACTCCCTCCCGCGATCGCGTAGAAGGAAACCAGAAACTCACACCAGCAAAAATCTGCCCAGTTTTCAAGCCAAAAGTTCGTCCGTTAACCATCCGAAACACACCCGAAGCCCTCGAGACCTCAACCAAACATACCAACATATCCCATAACATCATTCAAACTTAGTCGAGCCTTCGAAACACCAAAAATGACACAGCAACACCAAAATCACATGAAATTCAAGCCTATGAACTTTGAAACTCCCAAATTTTTCCAACTACGCCGAAACCAACCAAAACACCTCCGATTGACCTGAAATTTTGTAGACACATCCAAAATGACATTATGGACCTTTTCCAACTTTTGAAATCCCATTCTGACCCCGATAGTCTATTTTCCGCTGCCGACCGGAAATCGCCAAAAACTAACTTTCGCCAATTCAAGCCTAATTCTACACCGGACATCACAAAATTATTCTGAACACACTCCTAAGTCCCAAATCACCTAACGAAGCTATCCGAGCCATAAAATCTGCATTCGGAGGTCATTCACCAATAATTCAACTCTCAGTTGACTTTATCAACTATTAGGCTACCTTGAGGGACCAAATGCCTCAATTCTCATCATGACCACTCTGAACCTGAACCAACCGACCCAACACACCTAAATGAAGTTGAACCACATAAAATGAAGCAGAAACGGGGGAAATGGGGCTAAACTCTCGGAACGATCGGCCGGGTCGTTACAACCATGCATATAGGAAATAAGTGTAAAAATAGCTTCAACACTTAGATATCATGCCTATAGGGGAAAATGTACGAAAATAAGTTTCTATGTTTGGATGTTGTAATGCTTGTGATCAGTTTAAGCACATAGGAAACATGCATATAGGACCTAAAATATGAAATCTCCTTGTTTAAATTGTTTATAAGATTCTGCCCGGTTATCACCTAGGCAAGCCTGTAGGTGTAACGACCCGAACGATCATTTCAGGAATTTAAGCTTCGTTCGGCAGTGTAAGGTTTTGAACAGCTTCACATTATGTATATCGACCTGCGTGCGTGGTTAGATTTAGTTATCAGATAATCCGAAGTCGAATTAGAAGAAAATTTTCAATTTTAGAAGCTTAAGGGATGGGAGTTGACCGGAGGTTTGACCTTGGTGTAAACGGCCTCGGAATGAATTTTGGTTAATTTAAAAAGCTTCATATGACAATATTGGACTTACGCATGCGTCCGGATTGGTTTTGGAGGTTCGTATAGTGATTTGAGGTATTTTGGCAAAAATTAGAATTTCGGCGATTTCAGCTGATAGGTAAAATATTGATATCGGGCTCGGAATTTCACCTTGATATCGGGATCGGAAGAGAATTATGGGAATGGATGTAAATCCGTTGTGCTATTTGTGACTTGTCTGCAAAATTTCACGTCATTCCGGGTTGAATTGATAGGTTTCGACGCGAGTTTTGATATTTGAAGTTTTAAGAATTCATAAGTTTGATTTTTTGTTTGATTCGTTGCTTTAGTGTTGTTTTATGTGTTTTTAAACCTCGAACGAGCCTGTATTAGGTTATATGACTTGTGTGTGTGGTTGGACGGGATTCCGGGAGCCTCGGATATGTTTCGGATAGGCTTCGGGTCAACCTGCCTTCTGGTTTCCTGCCTTCTGGTTTCCTTCTATGTAATCGCATAGGAGAAGTCGTGATCGCATAGAGTCTCTTTGAGCAGCCCATATTTCCCTTCAATGCGGTCGCATTGTCGTATCCGCGATCCTGAAAGCCCACTTCCTTCTCCTTCTTTGCGATCGCATATTCTCAACCGCGTCCGCATAGATCTGTATTTTTGGGCAACAAACAATTCCTTCTACGCGATCGGCTACCCTTTTCCGTGATCACACTGTGTAAGTTTGGGCAGTGGCACATTTTCTTCTATGCGATCACATTAGCCTCACCGCGATCGCATAGCATGTTTGGCCAGCAACATTATTTCCTCTATGCGATCACATCATCTCGTTCGCGATCGCAATACTTTAAATATCTGGGCAGAATATAAACTTCCAAAAATGAGGGTTAGGCCATTTTTAACATATTTTTACTTCTAGAGCCCGGTTCTTGGCGATTTTTGAAGGGTTTTTCACACAAATCTAATGGATAAGTGTTCTTCCACTAGAATTCATATATTTCATGAATTAGTTCATGTTTTTATCATTTAATTTGTGTTTTGGGTTGAGGAAAATGTGGGTTTTGAAAGAAAACTTCTAAATGAAAAATCATGATTTGAAGGACCAAATGGTATCGGAATTTGATAGATTTAGTATGGTTAAACTCGTATCGAACTGGGTAATCGGACTTTCTAAAATTTTCGGGTTCCGAGGTGCGGGCCCGCGGTCGACTTTTGGGACGATTTCATAATTTTGTAAAGATTGAAACTTTATTATTCAGAATCATTCCTTATACGTTTTATGTGAACTTTGAAGTTGTTTTAGTTTATTGTCAGCCGTCCGGAGGTCTTTTCGCCCGAGAAGTACACTTTTGAGTACTGAGTTGTCGTCTTTGAGGTAAGTATCTTGTCTAACCTCGTGTGGGGGAATTACCCCTTAGGATTGAGTCTTCTTTGTTTGTTGTAGCCCGTGTGTGCGAGGTAACGAGTATATACACAGACTTATTTGCAAATAGGTTGCCCTTTTAGGATCTGTAGGTTCTTGTAGCACTTGTGTATGAATTGTAATTGTTACATTTGAGTCCTTAATTTCTAATTTCATCCTTTCTTGCTTAAATTAGAATCTCTTGCTTTTGGATTCCTTCGTTGACTATTTGATCTTGATTAACTAAACTGATTATTTTCCCTCTTCTATCATCATGCTATACTTTCTTCCTACACTGCCTAATTGACTATAATTAGTGTCATCTAGCCCTATAGCTGTTTAGCTGTGGTTGGAACATCCGTTTTTGAGTGTCAAACATGCACGTGAGTCTTACATTGTGAATTATATGATTTTTTCCTTAAGTTCTACTTAGGTCTAGTTGATAAATAATTATGTTGTTGATATTCCCTTGATGTTGCCTATTATTGGGCCTTGTCTAAGCTGAGTTTTATTCCGTGAAGTTCATTGTTTAGGTGAGATTGGTTATAGTTGTTTCCCTTGTCGGGATGTTATGGTTACTGTTACTGTTTATGCTGTTAATGACATGGTTTGTATTGTTGACTCCCTTGCCGAGATGTGATGGTTTCTATTACTATTTTGCTGTTAATGATATTGTTTGTATCGTTGACTCCCTTGCCGGGATATTGTGGTTTCTATTACTGGTTATGTTGTTAATGATATTATTTGTATTGTTGACTCCCTTTCCATGATGTGGTGATTTATGGTGCATATTGTTGGTTTTTCCTTTCCAAACTGTTGTTCTGATATTGCTTGGGTGAGGAAAAGTGTAAAGCACGAAGGGTGATGCCGTGTATTTATTTATTCATTTATTGTGAGAAAGAGAGTGTAAAAGCATGAAGGCTGATGTCGTGCCATGTTATGATATTAACGCACGAAGGATAATATCGTGTCATGTTATGATATTAAAGCACGAAGGATAATGCCGTGTCGTATCTATTTATTTATTGTGAGGATGAGATTAAAAGAACGAAGGGTGATGCCATGCACTTTTTTTGGTGAGGATGAGAGTAAAGCACGAAGGGTGATGTCGTGCACTTCTTTTGGTGAGGATGAGAGTAAAAGCATGAAGGGTGATGTTGTGCGCTTGACTTTCAATTTTATTCCGTTGTTCTATGTTTGGATATTCGTACTGATCTCTTATTGCATTTATTGACAAGGTTTGATATCTCTACTATGCTGCATAACAATTTCTGAGTTACGGACTGAGTTCCGGTAGATAAATCTTGAGGAGATTCTGATGAAGAGATTTTATTGAAAGGTATCATTGAAAGAGTAATGGTTTCGAAGGGGGATTATGTCTGAATAATTTTTATTTCAAAAGTATACTTGAGAAGCAATTGTCTTACAGAAAATGATATTTGGAAGTCATTTAATCGGAAGGTATATTTGAAAACTACATATTTTGAAAGAAAGTATGTTCTGAGCATTGCTCTTTATTAAAGGTACGTATATATACACATTTAGAGAGAGTATGTTTCAAAGGAAATCTTTCTATACTAAAATGATTATATCTTCAAAGTTTTCAATATGAACTACTATTTTAAAGGTTTCCATCAGTTGATTGATTTAGTGGCTAAGGCCTGATGTGAACAAACTTATGCAGAGTTGTGTTACAAGTGTTTTCTATGTGTTATGGGTTTTCTTCCGCTTTGGTTTGCTTTGTTGTCTATCTTCCTGTGTATTTTTATACTGTTCCATTGGTTAATTTATGTAATTTTCTTTCCGCATTATACTGTCATTTTTGTAAATTATTCCGTGAAGTCTTAGATAGATGAAGTGTTCGGTTATTTCTATATTCATGTCAGTTTATTTTGTTAGACCAGTGGTGTCTTGACTAGTCCTTGTCACTACTCCACCGAGGTTAGTCTTGATACTTACTGGGCACCGCTATGGTGTGCTCATAGTACACTTTTGCACATTTTTTTGTACAGATCCAGATATTTATTGTTAGTAGCTGTGCGGATGATTGCCGAGGAGACTCAAGGTAACCTACTGCTGCGTTCGCAAGCTTCGGAGTCACCTTCTTTGTTATTGTTTTTCACACACTGTTTTAATTATTTCCAAACAATTTGTATTTAGAAGTTGTAGAAGATTCGTAGAGCTTATGACTTGTATTACCGGTTTTGGGATTAATTGTAAATTCTGTCAAGATTCTATATCGAGACTGCTAGCCTTCTTGTATTATTGTTGTTATTTCACTAAATGTTAGGTTTGCCTAGTCCCTAAGACTAGGTGCCATCACGATACCCAACTGAGTAAAAATTTTGGGTCGTGACAAGTTGGTATCAGAGCTCTGGGTTCATAGGTGCTATGAGTCATAAGTGAGTTTAGTAGAGTCTTGCAGATCGGTACGGAGACGTCTGTACTTATCTTCGAGAGGCTATGGAACCATTAGGACAATTTCACTTCTTTCATTCCTATCGTACAAATTCATTGATCTTGAAGTTTGAAATTATCGTTCCATTCTCTCACCGATGTTGGTGACACGAGATGCGGTTCCTGATGATGTTACCCCGAAGTAAATGTCGGAAGGGTCATAGGCAGAGACCGACGAGGAGCACGTGCCGCAGCTGAGATGCCTACCAGAGCAGACGTTGAGAAGTCGCCAGTAGTTCTAGTTGGGGAACAGGCTGTGGAGGTACTTGTTGCTACCCCGCACTTCAGGAGGCCTGGCATAGTTTTGAGTATAACTAGTACATTGACTCAGGCAGGGTTGATTCTAGTGCACCAGTTGCTTCACAGATAAGGGAGGAGTTCAGACTCCCAGCGTCTCCACTCCGGAGCAGTGTGATCATGTTGGTCAGGTTCCAGGTGTCATGGCAGCGTGACATGTGGTTTCAGTTCAGCCCGTGTTTAGGGCAGTAGCAATGGAGGAAGAATACCTTGGACTTGAGAGGTACAGGAAGTACCACCCTCCTATCTTTCAGTGGATGGGCGACAGATGGTGCTCAGGGTTTCCTAGAGGAGTGTCACTATATTTTTCGTACTTCGGGTATTGTGGAGATGAGCGGGATTGCTTTTGTCATGTCTCCGGTTCAAAGTAGTGGATCGATCAGAGGTGGCGGCATATGAGTTGGGGTAACCTGGCCGAGTTAGCTTCACTAGCATGTATTCAATTTTTGTAGATGTTTTGTGGGAGGTTGCACCTTAGTTCATTCAGGAAGTACGGTGCGCAGAGTTTGAGCAGTTGTGGCAGGGCGCTATGTCACTATTGGAGTATGCCATTAGATTCAGTGAGTTGTCCAGATATACACCTTGCTTGGTTGCTTCAGTAAGGAGATGAGTCCGTAGTGTCATTGAGAGATTCAAACATGATATTCGGTTCAGCGGGACTCGAGAGCTAGAGTAGGATGCCTCGTTCCAGCAGGTAGTAGGGATCGCTCACCGGTTAGAGAGCATGTGTGACTGTAGCAAGAGGAAAGACGAGATCATGGAGAGAGTTCAGGGAGGCAAGGAGGCCTCGTAGATCGGAGAAATCTACTGGTCCTTATTATGGAGGCAAGGTACGAGATGGTAGAGAATTTTGGGTCAACCAGTTCAGTTTGCATTACCAACTTCGTATGGGGTTTCAGGTACTCATGGGTCTCAGAGGATTCGTATTGTATGTTTTCTACAGCCACGTCAGTAGAGAGGTTGTTTTGACCGTGGGGATGTTAGCCACAGGGTGAGAGATTGTTCCAGGGTTCAGGCAGGTGTATTATAGCAGGGTATTCAGGTGAATGGAGGGCTCCCAAGAGAGGGAGACCCGACCCGTTGATGTGTTTCATTAGTAGGCTGGAGTCCGTTGTGCCAGGTATTATCACACATGTATGTTTTGATGTGTTACGCAGGGGCACCAATTGTATTTCACTATAGTTCTGTTGGTCAGGACGAGTCTCCCTTATTTGTTGTTTCATTTATGAGAGAGTTTCATGTTTTGCACTCTATTTTGTGTCTGCTCCTGTTGGGAGATTCTATGAGTAGTAGGCCACGTCTATTGTTGTTTATTTCATTCTTGATAGTGGTGAAACTGGAAGTGAGTCCTTGTTGTCCTTCGTGGTAAGCTTTATGTGATTTTTCCTAAGTATTTTGTTTACGAGTTGTGATTTGATACTCCATTGAGATGTGAGTTCAGTTAGCGTTATGAATTTATCAACTGAGATGAATTAGTGGGGGAATTTCAATGGGTATGATATATTTCGGGATGTGATTTAGAGTTGAGGGCGAGATCCTCGTGATATTTGTGATTCGATATGTTTGGACCGAGTTGAGTACCGCGGTGGAAATGTTATCAGGATGGAATCCTTGTGATTTGTTCATATGCTTTGCTTCTTCCTTGTTATATTGTTCTTAGTAAGTTAATGTTGATAGAGAGTTGTGTCTATGGGCTTGTTTGATAGTTCCTTTATATGTTTCTATATTCATATTCAGTCATTTTGTTATGTGCTTCTTTAGTTTAACTTGCGGGATGTGTGCCCGGTTGTGTTAGTTGTGGCTTGGTGATTCGGGTGTCTAATAATGAAGTCTTCGAGTTCATTGCATCATTATCAGTATTATGAGGTTTGGAACATAGTTCTTTCAGATGTGGGGCTAATTGCCAATGTTGAATTGATTTCAGATAGCTATTGTGATCAAAAGTATTATTTGAGCCTATGTGTGATGTATTATGTTGCGTGGTCATGCCTTATGGGTGTAGTCATGGGTTGATGCAGCTAGTTGAGGCTAATTCTGAATATGGATTTAGAATCGGGTCTTTTGTGACTAAGTAGAAGATGAGAAGTGGAGGTATGAGGCTTATCGGTGGTGATGTGAAGGCTATAGTGTAGTTGTGATTATTTCATCAGGCTTATGTGGGTTGGGGTGACGTGGGATCACCCGTGGGCATGTGTTAGGAGTGTACAATCAGTGATTGGATGAGTTCAAAGTGAATCTTGACACGTTCGAGGACGGAACATTTGTTTAAGAGGGGGAGAATGTAACGACCCGACCGGTCGTTTCGGGAATTTAAGCTCCGTTCAGTGGCATAAGGTTTTGAACAGCTTCACATTGTGTATATCGACCTGCGTGCGTGGTTAGATTTAGTTACCGTATAATTCGGAGTCGAATTGGAAAAAAAATTCAGTTTTTGAAGCTTAAGGGATGGGAATTGACCGTAGGTTTGACCTTCATATAAACGGCCTCGAAATGAATTTTGGTTAATGTCAAGAACTTTGTATGACAATTTTGGACTTAGGCGTGCATCCGAAATTGGTTTTGGAAGTCCGTAGAGTGATTTGAGGTATTTTGTCAAAAGTTAGAATTTCGGCCGATAGGTGAAATCTTGATATCTAGCTCGGAATGGAATTCCGGGAATGGCTGTAAGTTCGTTGTGCTATTTGTAACTTATCTGCAAAATTTCACATCATTCCGGGTTGAATTGATAGGCTTCGACGTGAGTTTTGATATTTGAAGTTTTGAGAATTCATAAGTTTGATTTTTTGTTTGATTCATTGCTTTAGTGTTGTTTATGTGTTTTGAAACCTCGAGCGAGCCTATGTTAGGTTATGTGACTTGTGTGTGTGGTTGGACGGGATTCCGGGAGCCTCGGGTGTGTTTCGGATAGGCTTCGGGTCAAATTTCCTTATTTTTCTACTACTGAACCTGCCTTCTGGTTTCCTTCTATGCGATCGCATAGGAGAAGTCGTGATCGCATAGAGTCTCTTTGAGCAGCCCATATTTCCCTTCAATGCGATCACATTATCGTGTCCGCGATCGCGAAAGCGCACTTCCTTCTCCTTCTTTGCGATCGCATATTCTCAACCGCGTTCGTATAGATCTGTATTTTTGGACAACAGACAATTCCCTTTATGTGATCGCATACCCTATTCCGCGATCGCACTGTGTAAGTTTGGGCAGTGGCACATTTTCTTCTATGCGATCATATTAGCCTCCCCGCGATCACATAGCATGTTTGGCCAGAAACATTATTTCCTCTACACGATTACATCATCTCGTCTGCGATCACAATACTTTAAATACCTAGGCAGAATATAAACTTCCAAAAACGAGGGTTAGGCCATCTTTAACATATTTTGACTTCTAGAGCTCGGTTCTTGGAGATTGTTGAAGGGGTTTTCACACAAATCGAATGGGTAAGTTTTCTTCCACTAGAATTAATTATATTTCATGAATTAGTTCTTTTTTTTATCATTTAATTTGTGTTTTGGAATGTGGGTTTCGAAAGAAAACTTCTAAATGAAAAATGATGATTTGAAGGACCAAATGGTATCGGAATTTGATAAATTTAGTATGGTTGAACTCATATCGAAATGGGTAATCGAACTTTGTAAAATTTCTCGGGTTCCGAGGTGCGGGCTCGGGGGTCGACTTTTGGGTCGATTTTCATAATTTTGTAAAGATTGAAATTTTATTATTCGGAATCATTCCTTATACGTTATATGTGAACTTTAAAGTTGTTGTAATTGATTGTGCGCCATTCGGGGGTCTTTTCGCCCATGAAGTCCACTTTTGAGTACCGAGTTGTCGTCTTTGAGGTAAGTATCTTGCCTAACCTTGTGTGGGGGAACTACCCCATAGGATTGAGTCTTCTTTGTTTGTTGTAGCCCGTGTGTGTGAGGTAACGAGTATATACACAGACTTATTTGCAAATAGGTTGCCCTTTTAGGATCTGTAGGTTCTTGTAGCACTTGTGTATGAATTGTAATTGTTACATTTGAGTCCTCAATTTCTAATTTCATCCTTTCTTGCTTAAATTAGAATCTCTTGCTTTTGGATTCCTTCGTTGACTATTTGATCTTGATTAACTAAACTGATTATTTTCCCTCTTCTATCATAACGCTATACTTTCTTTCTACACTGCCTAATTGACTATAATTAGTGTCATCTAGCCCTATAGTTGTTTAGCCGTAGTTGGAACATCCGTTCTTGAGTGCCAAGCATGTTCCTGAATGTTTGATTGTGAATTATATGATTTTTCCCTTAAGTGCTACTTAGGTCTAGTTGATAAACATTTATGTTGTTGATATTCCCTTGATGTTGCCTATTACTGGGCCTTGACTAAGCTGAGTTTTATTCCATGAAGTTAACCATTTAGGTGAGATTGATTATAGTTGTTTCCCTTGCCGGGATGTTATGGTTTCTGTTACTGTTTATGATGTTAATGATATGGTTTGTGATGTTGACTCCCTTGCCAGGATGTGATGGTTTCTATTACTGTTTTGTTGTTAATGATATTGTTTGTATTGTTGACTCCCTTGCTGCGATGTTGTGGTTTCTATTACTATTTTGCTGTTAATGATATTGTTTGTATCGTTGACTCCCTTGCCGGGATGTGGTGATTTATGGTTTATGTTGTTGGCTTTTCCTTTCCAAACTGTTGTTCTTGATATTGTTTGGGTGAGGAAGAGTGTAAAGCACGAAGGGTGATGTCGTGTATTTATTTATTCATTTATTGTGAGGATGAGAGTGTAAAAGCACGAAGGGTGATGTCGTCCCATGTTATGATATTAAAGCACGAAGGATAATGTCGGGCCGTATCTATTAATTTATTGTGAGGATGAGAATAAAAGCACGAAGGGTGATGTCGTGCACTTGTTTTGGTGAGGATGAGAGTAAAGCACGAAGGGTGATGTCGTGCACTTGTTTTGGTGAGGATGAGAGTAAAAGCACAAAGGGTGATGTCGTGCGCTTCTCTTTGCATTTTATTCCGTTGTTCTAAGTTTGGATATTCGTACTGATATCCTACTGCATTTATTGACAAGGTTTGATATTTCTCCTGTGCTGCATGACAATTTCTGAGTTACGGACTGAGTTCCAGTAGATAAATCTTGAGGAGATTTTGATCAAGAGATTTTATTAAAAGGTATCATTGAAAGAGTAATGATTTCAAAGGGGATTATGTCTAAAGAATTTTTATCAGAAGTATACTTGAGAAGCAATTTTCTTGCAGAAAATGATATTTGGAAGTCATTTATTGGGAAGGTATATTTGAAAATTACATATTTTGAAAGAAACTATGTTCCGAGCATTGATCTTTATTAAAGGTACGTATATATACACATTTAGAGAGAGTATGTTTCAAAGGAAATCTTTCTATACTAAAATGATTATATCTTCAAAGTTTTCAATATGAACTGTTGTTTTAAAGGTTTCCATCAGTTGATTGATTTAGTGGCTAAGGTCTGATGTGAACAAACTTATGCGGAGTCAAGTTACAAGTGTTTTTTATGTGTTGTGGGTTTTCTTCCGCGTTGATTTGCTTTGTTGTCCATCTTCCTGTGTATTTTTATACTGTTCCATTAGTTGATTTATGTAATTTTCCTTCCGCATTATATTGTCATTGTTGTACTTTACACCGTGAAGTCTTAGATAGATGAAGTGTTCGGTTATTTCTATATTCATGTCAGTTTATTTTGTTAGACCAGTGGTGTCTTAACTAGTCCTCGTCACTACTCCACCGAGGTTAGTCTTGATACTTACTAGGCACCGCTGTTGTGTTCTCATAGTACACTTCTACACATTTTGTGTGCAGATCCAGGTATTTATCGTTAGTAGCTGTGCAGATGATTGTTGAGGAGACTCAAGGTAACCTGCTGTTGCGTTCGCAGGCTTCGGAGTCACCTTTTTTGTAATAGTTTTTCACACACTGTTGTAATTATTTCCAAACAGTTGTATTTAGAAGTTGTAGAAGATTCGTAGAGCTTATGACTTGTATTACCGATTTTTGGATTAATTGTAAATTCTGTCAAGATTCTATATCGAGACTGCTAGCCTTCTTGTATTATTGTTGTTATTTCACTGAATGTTAGGCTTGCCTAGTCCCTAAGACTAGGTGCCATCACGATACCCAGCGGAGGGAAATTTTAGGTCGTGACAGTAGGATAATAAAAGTTCTAAAGTTTGAAAATTGTGATTTCTTGCTTGAAACATGCTCAGATTCTATAACCAGTAGGCAAACTGATTAGGCAACATATTCTGCTATGTATTCATCTAGATATCCTGCTATAGGACTTTAAATTGTTTAAAGATGTTGTTTGAGGTGTGTAATTATTTGTTTACTTGTGGAGGTAAATATGAGCCATTTAATTGTTATTATGTGATAGTCTAGTTTTCTTTTGTTTTACGCCTAGTTTTCTCCTTTTAAGCACCATAGGCGAGTCTAGAGCCGCCTCAATAGAGGTCCTAAGAACCTCCAAGGCCATAGGCGAGAGACGGGTAATGCACGCATAGGGTACGTACTCGATACTATTAGAACACTTAGATAATAATTAAGGGAACGGTAATTGGGTAGTAAAGGATATGATGACCAGTGCGCTAATGTTACGCGTAAAACCTCTATTTGAGGAAAGTTTACCGAGTATTGTACAGAAGTATCTTATAGGATAATAAACCTAGGACCCCCTTATTCTCATTTTTTTTAAATAATCTTTATTTGCTCAAGTTGCTTTATGACTAATTCACTTAAATTGAGTTTGGCCGGGACCCAACATTGTTGACCTCGAGGGGTGCCTAACACCTTCCCTTCAATGTAATTTCGATACCTTGCCCAATATCTGGTAATGTAAACTGGTTTATGAGTTATCTGTTTTAGGTGCCTTAACGCACCTTAAATCTGTTAGGTGGCGACTCTTCAAATTTTATACCCCTTCCCAAAATAAAATGAGTTGTCCCAGAATGTCGAAACCCCGACTCCGCGAGAAAAAGGAGGGGCACGACATTCTCTGGCATAATTCGTCCTTGCCATAATTTAATTCGTCCCTACCATAATTATACCAAAAAAAGTTAACTAAATTATACTACTATAATTTATTTATTTTCCAGATTAGAATCTATATTTAATAATACAATAGAGATTTGTATCATAAGTAAAAATCAATTCTTATTAACTACTAACTACTTTCATTAATTATATTTTTATTTATAATTCAAATTTTTAGTGTTGTCTTTAAATTGCCAAGTGGCTTCTTTTTAGCTTGCCACTTGGCTTTATCACATGCTTCACTACCCTCCTTTTAATATAATATAGATTAATGTGTAGGATACAAATGGAAAATTTAATTGATTCTTTCTCAAAAAAAGGTTCCTACCATAATTGAATTATACACAAAATTTTAATTAAAGATACCTACAGTAATATATATTGTTATATTATACCAAAATAAGGTCAGTTACAAAGCTTGATCAATTAATTAATTAATTTGTCCCTAGCATAATTCGTCCCTACCATAATTATACCAAAAAAGGTTAACTAAATTATACTACTATAAGTTATTTATTTTCCAGAGTAGAGTCTATCTTTAATAATATAATAGAGATTTTTATCATAAGTAAAAAAATTCTTATTAACTACTAACTACTTTCATTAATTATATTTTCATATATAATTCAAATTTTTAGTGTTGTCTTTAAATTTTCATGTGGCTTCTTTTTAGCTTGCCACTTGGCTTAACGACCCGGTCTGTCGTTACGTAGAACTTGTATATTTTATTACATTCATTGACTTTTCATAGGTTGGTTATTCTATTATTGATGTGTTAGAGTTGATAGGCTTGAAATCGGAATGGTTAAATGAGAATTCAGTAACTTAGTCTTTAAAAATAGCCTTAGAGTTGGAAAAGTCAACTGAGAGTTGACTTATTGGGAAACGACCTCGGAATGCGGATTTTATGGCTTGGATAGCTTCTTTAGGTGATTTGGGACTTAGGAGTGTGTTCGGAATATTTTTGTGATGTCCGGTGTAGAATTAGGCTTGAATTGGTGAAAGTTAGTTTTTGGCGATTTCCGGTCGGCAATGGAAAATAGTCTATCGGGGTCGGAATGGGATTCTGATAGTTGGAACAGGTTCGTAATATCATTTTGGATATGTCTGCAAAATTTCAGGTTAATCGGAGTTGTTTTGGGTAGTTTTGGCATCGTTGGAGGATTTTAGAAATTCAAAGTTCTTAGGCCTGAATTTGATGTGATTCTGGTGTTTTGATGTTATGTTTGATGTCTCGGAGGCTCGACTAAGTTTGAATGATCATATATGAGGTGTTGGTATGCTTGGCTGGGGTACCGAGGGGCTCGGGATGGTTTCGGATGGTCAACGGGGAGTTTGGAATGATTTTTGTCACTGCTAAGGTTCGGTTACTGGTGTTTTCTCACCTGCTGATGGGGAGCCATAGGCGGTCCTGCAGGAGCGACGTGGCACCGTAGGTGTGCAAGTTGTCCAAGTGAAGGGATGTTCACAGGTGCGAGGTAATTGCCGCACCTGCGAGGCCGCAGGTGCGGGAGATCAATCGTAAGTGCGGGAGATCAACCGCAGGTGCGGGATTTGGGGCCTTAGGATTTTTCCGCAGGTGCAAGCTAGGATCCGCTGATGTGATTCCGCAGGTGCGTGTAAGTGGTCACATGTGCGGACCCACTGGATAGAAGGTATAAAAACGTGCCTTCGCAAATTTTAGCCATTTTCTCAATATTTCATCCGGGTTTAAAGCTTTTGGAAGGGTTTTGAAGAGAGAATTCGATAGTTCTTCATCAAGGTAAGACTTTTGGACCCTAAACTAGTTTATATTTTATTAAAGGTCGGGTTTATGGTGGAATATACGGAAAAAATCAGTGTAAGTTTGGATGATTAGGGCTTGGGATTAAGAATCATAAAATGGTGATTTGAGGGGTCATTTGGACTTCGAATTTAGTGTTTTTTATATGTACGGACTCGTGAGATTACAAAGAACAGTTTGGTATAAAAATTTCTGAACTTCAGAATGTGGGCCCGGGGGTTGGGTTTTGATCAATTTCGGGTTTTTTGAGTATTCTGATACATTTCGATTGGGATTAGTTCCTTAGCATATTATAATGATATACATCTGATTGTTGGTAGATTTGGAGCACTCGGAGGCTGAATTTAGAGGCAAGGGCATTGTGGAGTAGTGTATTAGCCGGTTTTGAGGTAAGTAACGCTTCCAAACTTGGAACTGAGGGTTCGAAACTCCAAACTATTTGATATTTGCTGTTAATTAAGGTGACGCACTTTCCAAGTGACGGGCATGCGGGCATTTACCGAATAATTGTAGCCTGCCTCATCCCATGGCACTGTCTACTGGTTATCCCAGATTGATATTGTACTGTGAAGGTGGTAATTACCTTGAACGAAATAGAAATCATGCTAAGTATATATGTTAAGGCTTCACCCCGATGTGTTTGGACTGGAATGGTCGATTATTGTTGTCTCTATCTGTGGTAATTGCTTTCATGTACTCAGTCCTGTTATAGTATATGTTTCATGTCTCAGTCTCGTAAGTTGCTAGTTTATTCAATATTATCATTGGTTTGACTGAGTGAGGCTTGGAGCCTGGTTTTGAGATAGTTATGAGTTCGGATCTCCACACCATAGTGATCCTGAAATCATGCATTCGTTGGCTTGATATAGCACTTGGGCTGAAAGGAGCCCCTCCGGAGTCTATACACCTCCAGTGAGCGCACAGATATTAAGGGATGGATTTCCCTGGGCATGGATTCGTCCGAGTATTCTGTTACGGAGATGGATTTCTCTGTGGTTATCATGTTTCGGAGATGGATTTCTCCTTGGGGACTGGATCGGCCTTTTTCCTTACTACTTGGTGACTGTGTCACTTGTGTTTATGTAATATCCGGGATGGACTTCCCTGGGCCTGAAGGCCGTATTCTAGTACTGAGCGGACCATCTTATGAGAGCTTGATTAATGAGTACACATCATTCATGGTTCTATATGCTTTCATGCTAGTATGCAGAGTTACAGACATATCTTTATGCATCGTGTTTATTTCCTGATATATTACTGTCATGTCCAATTTATATACTGTTGTTCAAATTATCGGAGGTTTAGTCTGTCACTACCTCTCAGCCCGTATTTTGGCTTCGTTAATACTGAGTTGGTGTACTCACGTTACCCCCTACACCTTGTGTGCAGATCCAGATACAACGGGATTCAGCTCTGGTGAGTGAGCAGCAGGAGTTTTCATCAGAGTTGACGAGGTAGTAGCTGGCGATCGTGATCTCGTCTTCTCTTCTTTTTCTACCGTCGCATTTATTTTCAGGCTATGTTGATCATTTCTTTTGGTTGTATTAAGTATTAGAAACTCATGATTGTGTGACACTGGATCCGGGGTTTATAGGAGTTGGGTTTTGATTTGGTTATAAACATGTTTTCAAATTCAAACGTACTATTATTAATGATTTCAAACTTGCTAAGAAGGTTATTATATTGGAAAATTGTATTTAGTTAGATAAAATGGGCGGCTTGTCTGGTTCCACGACAGGCGCCATCACGACTCTGGAAATGGGTCATGACAAGTTGGTATCAGAGCGCTAGGTTAAATAGGTCTCACCAGTCATGAGCATGTTTAGTAGAGTCTTGCGGATCGGTACGGAGACGTCTATACTTATCTTCGAGAGGATGCAGAACCTTTAGGAAAAATCTCACATTCTCGAACTCTTGTCGTGCGAATCCATTGATTCAACCCGAAGCGTAATTCTTTGAACTCCTTTCATGTATTCAAACACGCACGTGAGCGCTCGGTATCAGTCGTGCACCGATGGTTTGTGACTTCCATGAATGGGATGTGATTTTAGCATGTTTGGGGCCAGTCTGGAGGACATAAGGCCGGATTTTTGTTTGTAGCTTGAGTGCAAGATTTCGTTTGTGTGAGCATAGGCATTGTGGAATTATATGTCCGTTGGTGTCCTTATGGATGGAACTTTGTGACTAGTTGACTACGTAGTGAGTTTGATTGATAGTTAGATGTGTTCAGGTTGTTTGATCGTGACAAGAATGGACTAGTGGGAAATGTGGCAAGGACCATTAAGTATTTGACGTCTATATTAAGTTAGGATACGACTTCGAGTTGTGAGTGTATTGAAGGACCTCCCCTGTGGTTTAGTTGTGGAGTGAAGTAGATTTTTCTGTTGTGTTATGAGTTCCTGGTGATGTCTTTTGGGTGACCAATGCCCCAGTAGCATTCGTGTATTTGATTGATGGTGTATTCAGCCGTGTTATAATTCCTTTGTTATTGTATTTATTGATGGCATCCTTCCATACTCTCGTAGCCAGGGATATCATACTCGGCATTTGATGATGGTATTACAAGGGTATAGGGGGGAGAAGCTTTGTGCGAAGTTCTCCAAGTGTGAATTGTTGGCTTAGTTCAGTGGCATTCTAGGGACACGTGGTGTCCAACGAAGGTATCTATGTGGTCAGATGAGTGTGAGTAGAGCTTCCAGAAGCTCAATAATTCCTGGACCACAGTTCTACAGTTTGTATTGCCATCAGCTTCAGGTTCTTGTACCGCTTATGGGATGTCTCGAGGGAAGGCAATGGTTGTGTTCTACTGTAGGAAGGTATAGTGATTGTGTGATAGCTATGATATTCGAAAGTGTATAGGGAGATAACATTTGAGATTTAGTAGGTAAGGGTATCTCCTGCGGGTCGTCCTGAGGTGTGTGACCCTTATGTTTATCTGTTGTAAGTCCTCTCTATCAGTAAATGATGCATGTTGCAATTTGAGTTTACATCGCCTTGTGGGAGTTGGCATGACCATCACAATGGTGGATGCGAGATTGGCAATTGATTTGAGTGTTAGATGGTTTGGGTCATATAAGCTTATGAAAAATTAAGTTGAATCCCACAACAGCATGGTGGCAGTGATAATGTGGGGGTATAGTCTTGTTTGTCGTGATCCCTGGCTTTGAGCCAAGTGGGGGAGTTCATTATTGATAAGTTGATGACATGATTATGTGTTGTATCGGTTTTGGTTCGAAGTATATTGGTAAATCAGCTATAACCTACAGAGGTGGAGTCAGGGAATGACTCGAGTGATGGAAATTTCTTCGATACAAGTTGTAATGTACTTTACGGATAGTGGAATTCATTATATGATGAAGTTGTACTGGTAAGTGCAGAATGTGCAATGTATGAGCGTGCTTGTTGCTTCAAAGGTGTGGATTACCTTCCTAGTATGTGGATTGCAAGCGGGGTCAAGTCGTTCTGTTTACTTAGTTAGTGTAATTGAAATTTCATAGAGTAAATGGCGTTTGAGAATGGTTCAGGCGAATTCAAGGTTATATGTAGCGATCGAGGATCTTCAAGGTGTGAGAAGGGCTATAACTGAGATTTACGGGAAAGGTGTCTAGGCTTGTGGTGTATTTGCATTATCATGGACTCTATCCATCAGTATCAGGAAGTGAAGGTAATGACTATAAATTCGCAGGAAGTCTCTTCAGGGTATTTTTTTCTAATGTGGTGCATTTGGGGATAATTGAGGAAGTATTCAGTCGCTTATGAGCATTAGACGGTATATTTTTATGTTCAGGTTTCGTGCGGTGAGTCAGGATTGAGAATTGTGGTATTATGGCAAGAAGAACTATCAATTCGAATGTAAGTCAGAAGGAACTTGAATAAGTAGGACAGCATGGTAATAGGTCGGATCGGGATGATAAGGGATATGGTTAGTTCTTTGGGTGTTTATAAGGTAATGAGTTGTTAGAGGTGTTTATTAGCAATTCTCTTGGAATTTGGTGGCATGCGTAGCTTGATTGAGTTAGAAGGATTCAGTCCTGACAGTTTGGTGTTGTACAAGTGTGATTCGGGAGTTCTTGATGGTTTCTACCACGGTTGGAGATGTATATTTCGACGGGTGTGAGGGCCAGGTGATGTGTAGTGATTTTGCTTCTAGATGAGATCGAATGGAAAGTTCTTGGCTATTTGGGTGCGTAGTTGTTGTGGCTAGGAAGGGATCATGAAGTTCTCATATCTATCATAGGATTGCATGATGTATGTGGTATTTTGTGTATGGTGGAGAGTGGCATATGTGAGGTCGCGTTCAGTTCTGGAAGGAAGGTCACAACTGGCAGTTTCAGTTGATTAGGTAAAGGATACCACTATTGGGTGGCTGGATGAGAGTATACATTCATTAAGGACAATGTGTTTAAGGCAATGTGTTTGAATAAGGGTGCTTCATTGGTGTTACGACACTATCTTGTTGGATCGACTGCTGATATTCAAGGTTTCTTGGTGACACAAAGGAATTATGGGAGTATCCCTCGTGGAATGATTGAGCATCAGGGATGTGTTATATATTTGAGTGGTGGAATTAGGGTCAGATATGGTAATTGGTGCGCCTCATGGGTTTTGAGACTGGGAGTTTTCATGAACGGATTATTTTTGTAGTTGTAAACTGCAAAGATGCGAGCAAAGCTAGTCAGGTGTTAGTATATGTCATGATTCAGTCATTATGAACGTTCAGAGAGTTATATACTTGTTGTGGGTGACCAGAGTTGACTTGGAGTTAGTGGTAGGCCAGTATGGGTGTGTGTCCTGCACCGAGTCAGAATTGTTGATTCCGAAATGCTATTGTTGAGGGATGTACCATTCGATTGTCATTGAGATTATTCTTATCTTGGAGTGATCTATGAGTCACCTTTCGGTGTTCGAGGAGTTGTGATCGTTGGTTATATATATGCATATGATGTTGTCCTATCAGGGCTGTATAGCGATATTTGAGTAAGGTAAGTAATTGGGGGTTGTAGGATTGAAACGTGTTGGTTATGTTCTTTCTGGTTCGGGTGGCACAGTATCGTCCGATTTCCCATGGTTTTGGCAATGCACTTTGAGTAATTGATGTCGAATTTCGCATGGTTATTGATTTTGAGAAAGGTGCTTTGGAGTGTGTCATGTGGTCCAACAGTTGGATGGGATCACTCTTTCCAGCTCGATTAGGTAGAGGTATGATCCTTGGTGTCGGATTTGTGTGATATGGTTTCACGATGTGTATCAAGCTTTTAGTATGATGTGGTAATGGTAAGTGTTAGTAGCACGATAGCCCTCTCATGTGAGTCTTCTTTATTTAATGAATTGAACTCTTGGTACGTGGTTATTGAGTGCACAAGTTGCACAAGTTATGGCTCTGGATGGTATTGATACTGATCGGGCGAATGGTTATTGGGTTATACGTGTTTCTTTCATCATCGGCAGTAATTGGAAGTGTTAGAATGAGGCATGGTTTGATAAGAGGGTATGTACCGATATTAAGTTGTTTGAACAACTACTGTTGTTAGGAGTTATCGCTATGAGTGGTTGAGCCACGCGGTATATTATGTGATTTCATCTTGGGTTGCAGATATGGATTGATACAACGTGTTCAGACTATTTCAGCTTATAGTCGTGGAAATTTGAACTTGTAAATTATTTCAAAAGTGGAAACTTGGTTTTAAGGCCTATGGGTCAGGATTTGATAATGAAATTTCAATTATGTTGTGTTATCAGACGTAGATGGGGTAAGGTGACATGGGATCACCTCTGAATATGTGCATGGAAGGTTACACAACAAATTTTGGTGGTGTTGGAATAGCTCTAGGCACGTTCGAGGACGAATGTATGTTTAAGTGGGGGAGAATGCAACGACCCGGTTTGTCGTTACGTAGAACTTGCATTTTTTATTGCTGTCATTGACTTGTCATAGGTTGGTTATTCTATTATTGATGTGTTAGAGTCGATAGGCTTGAAATAGGAATGGTTAAATGAGAATTCAGTAACTTAGTCTTTAAAAATAACTTTAGAGTTGAAAAGGTCAACTGAGAGTTGACTTATTGGGAAACGATCTCGAAATGCAGATTTTATGTCTTGGATAGCTACGTTAGGTGATTTGGGACTTAGAGAGTGTTCGGAATATTTTTGTGATGTCCAATGTAGAATTAGGCTTGAATTGGCGAAAGTTAGTTTTTAGCTAATTCCGATCGGCGGTGAAAAATAGACTATCGGGGTCGGAATGGAATTCCGACAGTTGGAATAGGTTGTAATGTCATTTTGGATATGTCTGCAAAATTTCAGGTTAATCGGAGTTGTTTTGGAGGATTTAAGAAATTTCAAAGTTCTTAGGCTTGAATTTGATGTGATTCTGGTGTGTTTTGATGTTATGTTTGATGTCTCCGAGGCTCGACTAAGTTTGAATGATCATATATGAGGTGTTGGTATGCTTGGTTGGGGTCCCGAGGGACTCGGAATGGTGTCGGATGGTCAACGGGGAGTTTAGAATGATTTGTGTCACTGCTGAGGTTCTGTTACTATTGTTTTCGCACCTGCGGATAGGGAGCCGCAGGTGCAGTCCTGCAGGAGAGGACGTGGCACTGCAGGTACGGAATTTGGCCAAGTGAAGGGATTTCCGCAGGTGCGAGGTAATCGCCGCACCTGCGAGGCCGCAGGTGCGGGAGATCAATCGCAGGTGCGGGATTTGGGGCCTTAGGATTTTTCCGCAGGTGCGACCTAGGATCCGCAGGTGCGGTTCCGCAGGTGCGTGTAAGTGGTCGCATGTGCGGACCCACTGGACAGAAGGTATAAAAATGTGCCTTCGCAAATTTTAGCCATTTACTCAATATTTCATCTGGGTTTGAAGCTTTTGGAAGGGTTTTGAAGAGGGAATTCGATAGTTCTTCATCAAGGTAAGATTTTTGGACCCTAAACTCGCTTATATGTGATTAAAGGTCGGATTTATGGTGGAAATTAGGGAAAAATTAGTGTAAGTTTGGATGATTAGGGCTTGGGATTAAGAATCATAAAATGGTGATTTGAGGGGTCATTTGGACTTCGAATTTAGTGTTCTTTATATGTACGGACTCGTGAGATGACAAAGAACAGTTTGGTATAAAAATTTCTGAATTTCGGGACGTAGGTCCGGGAGCCGGGTTTTGACCAATTTCGGGATTTTTGAGTATTTTGATACATTTCGATTGGAATTAGTTCCTTAGCATATTATAATGATATACATCTAATTGTTGGTAGATTTGGAGAAGTCGGAGGCCGAATTTAGAGGCAAGGGAATTGCGGAGTAGTGTATTAGCTGGTTTTGAGGTAAGTAACGCTTCCAAACTTGGAACTGAGGGTTCGAAACCCCAAACATTTGATATTTGCTGTTAATTAAGGTGACGCACTTGCCATGTGACGGGCATGCGGTTTACCGAATAATTGTAGCATGTCTCATCCGATGGCACTGTCTACTGGTTATCCCAGATTGATATTGTATTGTGAAGGTGTAATTACCTTGAACGAAATAGAAATCATGCTAAGTATAAATGTTAAGTCTTCACGCCGATGTGTTTGGACCGGAATGGTCGATTATTGTTGTCTCTATCTGTGATAATTGCTTTCATGTACTCAGTCCTCTTATAGTATATGTTTTATGCTTCATTCTCGTAAGTTTCTAGTTTATTCTATATAATCATTGGTTTGATCTGATTTTCATATGTTAGAGCATTGTGAGTGAGACTAGAAGGAACTGACTGAGTGAGGCTTGGAGCCTGGTTTTGAGACAGTTATGAGGTCGGATCTCCACACCATAGCGATCCTGAAATCATGCCTTCGTTGGCTTGATATAGCGCTTGGGCTGAAAGGAGCCCCTCCAGAGTCTATACACCCCCAGTGAGCGCACAGATATTGAGGGATGGATTTCCCTGGGCATGGATTTGTCCGAGTATTCTGTTCCGGAGATGGATTTCTCCGTGGTTATCATGTTCCGGAGATGGATTTCTCCGTGGGGGCTAGATTGGCCTTTTTCCTCAGTACTTGGTGACTGTGTCACTTGTGTTTATGTAATATCCGGGATGGACTTTCCTGGTCCTGAAGGCCGTATTCTAGTACTGAGCGGACCATCTTATGAGAGCTTGATTAATGAGTACACATCATTCATGGTTCTATATGCATTCATGCTAGTATGCAGAGTTACAGACATATCTTGATGCATCATGTTTATTTCCTAATATATTACTGTCATGTCCAATTGATATAATATTGTTCGAATTATCAGAGGTTTAGTCTGTCACTACCTCTCAGCCCATAGTTAGGCTTCATTACTACTGAGTTGGTGTACTCACGTTACCCCTGCACCTTGTGTGCAGATCCAGATACTGCGGGATTCAGCTCTGGTCAGTGAGCAGCAGCAGTTTTCATCAGAGTTGACGAGGTAGTAGCTGGCGACCGTGATCTCGTCTTCTCTTCCTTTTCTACCGTCTCGTTTATTTTCAGACTATGTTGGTCATTTATTTTGGTTGTATTAAGTATTAGTAACTCATGACGTGTGACACCGGATCCGGGGTTTGTAGGAGTTGGGTTTCGAATTTGTTATAAACCTATTTTCAAATTCAAACTTACTATTATTAATGATTTCAGACTTGCTAAGAAGGGTATTATATTGGAAAATTGTATTTAGTTAGATAAAATGGGCGGCTTGCCTGGTTCCACGACAGGCGCCATCACGACTCCGAAAATAGGTCGTGACAATCACATGCTTCACTACCCTCCTTTTAATATAATATAGATTAATGTGTAAGATACAAATCGATATATTGTATATTGTACCAAAATAAGATCATTTACAAAGGTTGATCAATTAATTAATTAATTTTCCCCTAGCATAATTTGTCCCTACCATAATGTAATTCGTCCCTACCATAATTATACCAAAAAAGGTTAACTAAATTATACTACTATAAGTTATTTATTTTCCAAATTAGAATCTATATTTAATAATATAATAGGGATTTGTATCATATGTAAGAAAACAATTCTTATTAACTACTAACTACTTCCATTAGTTATATTTTCATTTATAATTCAAATTTTTAGTGGTCTTTAAGTTGTCAAGTGGCTTCTTTTGAGCTTGCCACTTGGATTCACCACATGCTTCACTACCCTCCTTTTAATATTATATAGATTAATGTGTAAGATACAAATCAATAATTTAATTAATTCTTTCTAAAAAAAAGGTACCTACCATCATTGAATCATACACAAAATTTTAATTAAAGATACACACATTAATGTATGTAACAACCCGGCCGGTCGTTCCGAGAGTTTTGCCCGTTTCCCCCATTTTTGCCCCATTGATTGTGTGGTTCATCTCTTTTTGTGTGGTGTTGGGTAAGTTGGCTTGGAATCAGAGTGGTCGTGATGAGAATTTAGGAACTTAGCCTCTTAAATGAGCTTACTAGTTGGAAAACTCAACCGAGAGTTAACTTATAGGTAAACGACCTCGGAATGCGGATTTTATAGCTCGGATAGCTTTGTTAGGTAATTTGAAACTTAGGAGTGTGTTCGGAATGAAGTTTTGATGTCCGATGTAGAATTAGGCTTGATTTGGCAAAAGTTAGTTTTTGGCGGTTTCTGGTTGGCAGGGGAAAATAGGCTATCGAGGTCGGATCGGAATTCCGGAAGTTGGAGCAGGTTCGTAATGTCATTTTGGATATATGTGCAAATTTTCAGGTCAATCGGATATGTTTTGGATGGTTTCGGCATCCTTGGTGAAATTTAGAAGTTTCCAAGTTCATAGGCTTGAATTTGGGGTAATTTTAGTGTTTTTGCGTCGTCTTTGGTATTTTGAAGGCTCGACTAAGTTTGAATGAGGTTATGGGAATTTTTGGTATTTTTGGTTGGGGTCCCGAGGGGCTTGGGTTGATTTCGGATAGCCTTCAAGGAGTTTGGAGTTGGAGAAATGCAGCAGAAATTGCTGTCCTTCTGGTGTGGCCTCACCTGCGGAAGGTATCGCAGGTGCGAGACTTGGACCGTACCTGCGGAGGATTTGTCGCAGGTGCGGAAATGGCCCTTTAAGTGAATTCTCGCAGGTACGGACCTGAGACCGCATGTGCGGGCCCGCAGGTGCGAGAAAAGGATCACAAGTGCGGTCATCGCTGGGCAGAACCTATAAAAAGAACCCTTAGCGAATTTTTGTCATTCTTTCACCATTCTTATCCGGGTTTGAAGCTTTTGAAGGGTTTTTTGAAGAGGGAAAGCGATATTTCTTCAATGAGGTAAGGATTTTGGACTTGGAACTCGTTTATATGTGATTAAAGGTCTGATTAATGGTGAAAATTGAGGAAAAATGGTGCTAAAAATAGGTAATTAGGGATTGTGATTTTGAGACCTTAAAATGGGATTTGAGGGCTCATTTGGACTCCCATTTCAGTGTTCTTGGTATGTATAGACTCGTGGGAGGATGAGGATTCTTGTGGTATAAATTTCATCGAGTTCTGAGACGTGGGCTCAGGGGTCAGGTTTGACGAATTTAGGGGTTAAGTTTCGTTTCTTGGCATATTATAATGATATACATCTGATTTTTGGTAGATTTGGAGCACTCAGAGATTGAATTTAGAGGCAAAGGCACTATGGAATAATATTTAGCCGATTTTGAGGTAAGTAACATTTCCAAACTTGGTTATGAGGGTTCGAAACCCCGAACTACTTGTTATGTGATTAGAATTGGTGACACACATGCCAAGTAATGGGCGTGCGGGCTTGCACCGTGAGACGTGTGACCTGGTTCATCCCATGGAACTACTTAGTGATTATTCCCTGATGATATTTGTGCTTCTATTATTGTGAATAATGCGAACATGATAGAAATCATAATAAATTATATATATTAAGGCTCCACGCCGAAAATGCTGAGACCCGAGTGGTCGTATATTACTGTCTCATTTTATGATTAATTGATTTCATATACTGAGTCCGTTTATAGCATATCACTTCATACCTCAGTCTCAGTATTGTTAATCATATGCATACTTATCATTGTTTCGGGCTGATGGATGCATCTGTGATCCATGTGAGTGAGACTGGAGAGTAATGACTGAGTGAGGCCGAGAGCCTATTATTGAGACAGTTATGACATGGACTGCACACCACAGCAATACTAAATCATGCCTTCGTTGTCTTGATATAGAGCTTGGGCCACTAGGGCCCCTCCGGTGTCTTTACACCCCTAGTGAGCACAATGATGTGGAGGGATAAATTTTCCCTAGGCATGGATCGTGTCCGAAGTGGATGCTATGTGAGGGATGGATCGTCCCTGGACATGGATCTTGTCTGAGTGTTGTATTGCGGAGATGGACTTTCTCTGTGGGGATGTATTAGCCTTTTTCCTCAGTACGGGGTGACTACGGTCACCGATAATTATGTACATTCGGGGATGGACTTTCCCTGGGCCCTAGAGCCATATACAGTACTGAGTGGACTGTTGTGTCAGGGTTGTGAATACTATGGGAATTTCCACACTGGTCTCATATATTTGTACGATGGCATGTAGAGTAGTCCGGCATACTTGGCATATTTTGTATATTTTCTGATAAATTGTTAGCATGTCTAATTTCTGTATACTGTCTATTGTAAATTCTGAGGTTTAGTCCGTCACTACCTCTCAACCCATAGTTTGGGTCCGTTAATTCTTAGTTGGTGTACTCACGTTACCCCCTGCACCTTGTGTGCAGATCCACGTACACTGGGACCCGGTAGTGGATACTGAGCAGCTGTCAGAGTTTCATTGGAGTTGTCGAGGTAGTAGATGGCGATCGCGACCTCGTCTTCTCTTTCTTATTCTACCTGTTGTTCTTTATTTTGAGACTACGTTGTACATTTCTCCTTTTCCTTGCTATATGTTATAATAGCTCATGACTGAGTGACACTGGATCTAGGGTTGGAGGTTTTAAATTTTGTTTCAGATATTGTTTCAAACTTCAGATTATTATTGTTATCAGCAAATTTCATTTAAAATTGTATTTTTACTAGAAATTAAATTTATCTTAGATAGAAGGGGTGGCTTGCCTGGTTCTACGGCAGGCGCCATCACGACTCCAAAATTGGGTCGTGACAAGTTGGTATCAGAGCTCTAGGTTAAATAGGTCTCACCAGTCATGAGCAGGTTCAGTAGAGTCTTGCGGGTCGGTACAGAGACGTCTGTACTTATCTTCGAGAGGCTACAAAACCCTTAGGAAAAATCTCACATTCTTAAATTCCGTCGTGCGAATCTGTTGATTTCTGGAACTAAAACTTCTGTTGTTTTATTCTCTCACAGATGGTGAGGACTCGCGCTACCGATCGGGGTGATCAGACACCAGCTGGACCGGCGAGGGGTCGAGGCCGTGGCCAAGGGAGGGGTTCAGGCCACGCAGCAGCCGCGACAGCACCTGTGGACCCTCCTTCTATTCAGGACCAGGTTCCCGTCGTTGAGATTCCACCGGTACATACTCAGGCACCGGCAATGCCTATTGTGATTCCTAGTCTTCAGGAGACCCTTGTTCAGATTCTGACTGTGTGCACCAGTCTTACACATGAAGTCGCCAGGTCTACTACTGCCGCCACTTCTCAGGCCGGGGGAGGCACTCAAACTCCAGCTGCCCGGATACCTGAGCAGGTTACTCAGGGGCTTCAGACACTGGGGGCAGCTCCAGTCCAGCCGGTTGCCACAACCCAGGATTTTTTGGTCCCAACTTTGGCAGATGACGAACATCGCAGGTTAGAGAGGTTTAGTAGACTTCAGCCTCTGATTTTCAGTGGTACTGAGGGCGAGGATGCGCAGGGCTTTTGGACAAGTGTTAGAGGATCCTTCGTACAACAGGGATACTGGAGGCTAGTGGGGTCCCATTTACTACCTTCCAGTTCGCAGGAGCTGCACTCGCTTGGTGGGAGGCCTATGAGAGGCGTATACCTCCTGATGCAACGCCCCTTACCTAGTGTTAGTTCTCTATTCTTATCCTGGAGAAGTATATACTGCAGTCCCGCAGGGAGGAGCTGCGTAGGGAGTTCGAGAAGTTGCGTCAGGAGCACATGACTATGACGCAGTATGAGATGAGGTTCTCCGAGTTGGCCCCTCATGCTATTTGGCTAGTTCCCACAGATAGGGAGAGGATCAGGAGTTTCGTTGATGGCCTCACGTATCAGCTTCGGATTTTTCTGTCCAGGGAGAGGGTATCTGGCGCTTCTTTTGAGGAGGTGGTTTACATTGCCAGAGAGATTGAGTCGGTTCCAGGAGTGAATTGAGAGAGATTCCAAGAGGTCTCGAGGATCTAGGAGTTTTGGTGGGGTTCCTTCAGGAGGGGGCAGCCTCAGCCCGGCAGAGGATGTCCATTCAGGCAGGCTCAGCCAGGTCGCTCAGGTTATCGTGGTAGGTCAGTTGGCCATGATCCTCACAGTTTGCATCAGATGCACCCATCTTTCAGTGCCCTGCCAGCTCAGAGTTCATCTTGGACATCATCAGTTCAGAGTTCATTTATGCCTATTTCTTCTAGTGGTTATCCTGGTGCTAGGGGTTCCCTTCAGTCCCCAGTGCCATTCTCCGAGAGAGGTTGCTTCGAGTGTGGAGATGTGGGCCATATCAAGAGGTTTTGTCCCCGCGTTGCAAGAGGTACTTATCAGCCCGTGGCTTCAGACTCAGTAGATGCACCGCCTACCCAAGTAGCTAGAGGTGGAGGTCGGGTAGGTAAGGGTCTCCCTAGAGGGGGAGGTCGACCCAGTGGTGATCAGGCCCGATTTTATGAACTTTCAGCCAGACCGGATGCGATGGCTTCGGATGCCGTGATCCCAAGTATTGTTTCAGTCTGTCACGAGAAGCTTCAGTTTTTATTTGATTCCTGTTTTTCATATTCATATGTTCATCATATTTTAGCCCATTCTCTGGATACGTCCCGTGAATCTTTTGTTACATCTGCTCATGTGCCCGCCCTTGTGGTTGATGTTATTGTTACGGACCTCATGTGTCGGTCGTGTGTGGTACCTATTGGGTGTCTGGAGACCCGGGTGGATGTGTCATATCTGAGTATGGTCAGTTTCGACGTAGTTTGATCAGATAGATGATGATACTTTTAGGTATGACTTGATGTAGGTGTTTTGCACCGAATCAGATTGTTTGACTCCGTAGAGCTATTGTGAGGTGTCAGTTAATGGCTATTAGGTTGATCTGTGCTCCGGGATGATCTATGGGTTACCCGTCCCTGCTTCGGGGAGCGGAGATTCGTTGGTTTTAGGCACACATGGTGCGATTCTGTTGTGGTCTTCTAGAGGAGTTGATTAAGGTAAAGTAGCTGGGTATCATAGAATTTGGACGTATGAGTTGTGTTCTTTCCGATTCGTGTGATTTGGTTCTGCGGTGCGTGAGGAATTCTTAGCATCGCATTGTGGTGTTACTCGTTATAATGAGAGACGATTCTCTTGTTTGGTGTCATTTCTCATGTTGGGTACATTTAGGGTGTTATAACAGGTCTCTGTTCGATGTCGGGTTTATTACCGGCATTTGGGTGGCTTGGGCGTCTGTTGTGATTTGAGCTTATCATTAAGAGTCTTCGAGATAGGTGATATATCATGTGACGTTGTCTTGAGTTATGAATCTGTTTGGGTACGACATGTTTAGGTATATAAGGTGTGTGGAGGTGTGATTCTAATCTTGTAGATGAGTTCTGACATGGAATTTGGGTTCTAAGGCGTAGGGATTAGGTTGGATATAGTGGCATTCGAATGTGTTGTGTTATTAGATTGATGCGGGGTAGGGTGATGTGGGATCACCCCTGGGTATGTGCATGGTAAGGTTATTCGGCAGTTTGATGGCTTTTGGAACAACTCTTGGCACGTTCGAGGACGAACGTTTGTTTAAGAGGGGGAGAATGTAACGACCCTGCCGGTCGTTCCGAGAGTTTAGCCCGTTTCCCCCATTTCTATCCCATTGCTTGTGTGGTTCATCTCGTTTTGTGTGGTGTTGGGTTGGTTGGCTCCGGTTCAGAGTGGTCGTGGTGAGAATTTAGGCACTTAGCCTCTTAAATGAGCTTAATAGTTGGAAAAGTCAACAGGGAGTTGACTTATAGGTAAACAACCTCGGAATGCGGATTTTATAGCTTGGATAGCTTTGTTAGGTTATTTGGAACTTAGAAGTGTGTTTGGAAAAAAGTTTTGATGTCTGGTGTAGAATTAGGCTTGAATTGGCAAAAGTTAGTTTTTGGCGATTTTCGGTCGGCAGGGGAAAATAGGCTATCGGGGTCGGAATGGAATTCCGGAAGTTGGAGCAGGTTCGTAATGTCATTTTGGATATGTGTGCAAACTTTTAGGTCAATCAGATGTGTTTTAGATAGTATCGACATCCTTGATGAAATTTAAAGTTTCACAGTTCATAGACTTGAATTTAGGGTGATTTTAGTGTTTTTGCGTTGTTTTTTGTGTTTTGAAGGCTCGACTAAGTTTGAATGAGGTTATGGGAATTGTTGGTATTTTTAGTTTGGGTCCCGAAGGGTTCGGGTTGATTTTGGATAGCCTTCGAGGAGTTTGGAGTTGGAGAAATATAGCAGAAATTGTTGTCCTTCTGGTGTGGCCGCACCTGCGGAAGGGAAGCTGCAGGTGTGGACAAGGGGCACAGGTGTGGAACTCGGTCAGGTTCAAGAAGATCGCAGGTGCGAGACTTGGACCGCACCTACAGAGGATTTGTCGCAGGTGCGGAAATAGCCCTTTAAGTTAATTCTCGCAGGTGCGCACCTGAGACCGCATGTGCGGGCCCGCAGGTGCGAGAAAAGAACCACAGGTGCAGTCATCGCTGGCCAGAACCTATAAAAAGAACCCTTAGCGAATTTTTATCATTCTTTCACCATTCTTATCCGGGTTTGAAGATTTTAAAGGGTTTTTTGAAGAGGGAAAGCGATAGTTCTTCATTGAGGTAAGGATTTTGGACTTGGAACTCATTTATATGTGATTAAAGGTCTGATTAGTGGTGAAAATTGGGGAAAAACAGTGCTAAAAATAGGTAATTAGGGCTTGTGAATAGAGACCTTAAAATGGGAATTCGAGGGGTTATTTGGACTCCAACTTCAGTGTTCTTGGTATGTCTAGACTCGTGGGAGGATGAGGATTCTTGTGGTATAAATTTCATCGAGTTCCGAGACGTGGGCCAGGGGATCGGGTTTGACTAATTTCGGGATTTTTGAGTAATTTTGATAAATTTCGATTAGGTTTCGTTCCATGGCATATTATAATGATATACATCTGATTTTTGGTAGATTTGGAGCACTCGGAGGCCGAATTTAGAGGCAAAGTCACTGCGGAATAGTATTTTAGCCGGTTTTTAGGTAAGTAACATTTTCAAACTTGGTTCTGAGGATTCAAAACCCCGAACTACTTTTTATGTGATTAGAATTGGTGACGCACATGCCATGTGACGGGCATGCAGGCGTGCACGGTGAGACGTGTGACCTGGTTCATCCCATGGCACCGCTTAGTAATTATTCCCTGATGATATATGTGCTTCTATTAATGTGAATAATGCGAACATGATAGAAATCATGATAAATTATATATATTAAGGCTTCACGCCGAAAATGTTGAGACTCGAGTGGTCGTATATTACTGTCTCATTTTGTGATTAATTGATTTCATATACTCAGTCTGGTTATAGAATATCACTTCATACCTCAGTCTCAGTATTGTTAATTATATACATACTTATCATTGTTTCGGGCTGATGGATGCATCTGTGATCCATATGAGTGAGACTGGAGAGTAATGACTGAGTGAGGTCGAGAGCCTGTTATTGAGACAGTTATGAGATCGGATTGCACACTGCAACGATACTAAATCATGCCTTCGTTGGCTTGATATAGCACTTGGGCCACTAGGACCTCTACGGAGTCTTTACACCCCTAGTGAGCGCACAAAGTCTTTCCCTGGGCATGGATCGTGTTCGAAGTGGATGTTATGTGAGGGATGGATCGTCCCTGGACATGAATCTTGTCCGAGAGTTATAGTCCGGAGATGGACTTTCTCCGTGGGGCTGGATTGGCCTTTTTCCTCAGTACAGAGTGACTACGGTCACCGATTATTATGTACATCCCGGGATGGCCTTTCCCTGGGCCTGAGAGCCATATACGGTACTGAGTGGACTGTTGTGTGAGGGTTGTGAACACTATGGGCATTTCCACACTGGTCTCATATATTTGTACAATGGCATGTAGAGTAGTCCGGCATACTTGGCATATTTTGTATATTTTCTGATAAATTGTTAGCATGTCTAATTTCTGTATACTGTCTATTGTAAATTCTGAGGTTTGGTCCGTCACTACCTCTCAGCCCATAGTTTGGGTTCGTTACTTCTGAGTTGGTGTACCCGTGTTACCCATACACCTTGTGTGCAGATCCGGGTACACCGAGTCCCAGTAGTGGATACTAAGCAGCTGTTAGAGTTTCATTGGAGTTGTCGAGGTAGCAGCTGGCGATCGCGACCTCGTTTTCTCTTTCTTATTCTACTTGTTGTTCTTTATTTTGAGACTATGTTGTCCATTTCTCCTTTTCCTTGATTTATGTTATAATAGCTCATGACTGAGTGACACTGGATCCAGGGTTGGAGGTTTTAAATTTTGTTTCAGATATTGTTTCAAACTTCAGATTATTATTATTATCAGTAAAATTCGTTTAAAATTATATTTTTACTGGAAATTGAATTTAGCTTAGATAGAAGGGGTGGTTTGCCTGGTTCTACGACAGGAGCCGTCACGACTCCGAAATTGGGTCGTGACAATATTGTACCAAAATAAGGTCCGTTACAAAGCTTGATCAATTAATTAATTAATTAGAATCTATATTTAGTAATATAATAGAGATTTGTATCATAAGTAAAAAATAATTCTTATTAACTACTAACTACTTTCATTAATTATATTTTCATTTATAATTCAAATTTTCAGTGTTGTCTTTAAATTGCCAAACTTTTTTTAGCTTGCCACTTGGCTTCACCACATGCTTCACTACCCTCCTTTTAATGTAACGTGTAAGATACAAATCAAAAATTTAATTGGTTCTTTCTCAAAAAGAGTACCTACCATAATTGAATTATACACAAAATTTTAATTGAAGATACCTACAGTAATGTATATTGTACAAAAATAAGGTCAGTTACAAAGATTGATTAATTAATTAATCAATTCGTCCCTACCGTAATTTAATTCGCCCCTACCATAATTATACCAAAAAAGATTAACTAAATTATACTACTATAAGTTATTTTATTTTCCAGATTAGACTCTATATTTAACAATAATAGAGATTTGTATCATAAGAAAAAAATAAGTTTTATTAACTACTAACTACTTTCATTAATTATATTTTTATTTATAACTCAAATTTTAATATTGTCTTTAAATTGTCAAATGACTTATTTTTAGTTTGCCACTTGATTTCACTACATGATTCACTACCCTAAGATATCGAGTGTATTACATTAATTGATATGGATTTGAAACATGGGGTGCCTAATTCGGTTGAATATGGTCCGCAAAAATAGAGATAAAAGAGGGGAAAGGATCCCCTTCAGTAATGTTATATCCATTATTCTTCAATGGAGCATAGATTTAATCCACGTGTACAAAGCAAAACTAAAGCTTGGATCATTTTACTTGGTACTCTTCAAAATTTTCTTATATCTATTTTTTCAACATTTAATAATTTTTTTAAATAAAAAATATTTATATGTATTAGTACTCATTGGATTTTATTTTTTACTTATAATTTACACCAAAAAAATTGTAAAATAAAGATGTTGAGATATCCAGATTTTAAAATTCAATTTCATTGTTCTAAGAAGAGCACAAGAATAAAATTCACTTTTTGAAGAAATGAACGTTACGTAATGTTGAAATAAATGAAAAAGTTTGAGTATTAAGAAAATGATCAAGCCCTTAATTAGATGCATCTCTGGCTTTCAAATAATTACTTTACCACTAAGTGGTGAAATAAATAGATAACAAAGAATTTGAAGAGTACCAAGTAAAATCATCCAAGCCTCTAGTTTTGCTTTTGTACACGTGGATTAAATCTACAATTCCATTAAAAAATAATGGACATAACATTACCGGAGGGGATCCTTTCCCATAAAAGAGCTCCATTTTTTGGTACCATATGCAATAATCCAAAGGGTGCTATTAACTTGTAATAACATTTGTAGGACCGTAAGGTTTTTGAATCTTGTAGTCTAAAATCTGACAAAATATTTGTATAGCTATAAATATTTTCATTAAAGACAAATAAAAGTGGTAAAATTATATTATTTTTAAATTTAAAAATAAATTATTTTATTTGGAACAAAATAAAAAAGTAAATAGGTTAGAACAAAGGAGTACTACATATTATGACGAGATTGTAGTTACTAAGCTAGCATTTGGAAATAGACTTGATTGAATCTTGAAAAAAGAGTTTTTGAAGTTGTGTAAAAAATAATTTTTGAAAATTGAAGTTGTGTCTAAACATTTATCTTTTTTTTTAAATTAAAATTTTACGAGTGAAAGAAAAAATTTCACCCAAAAATTGTCCTTGAAATTTTTTTTTCCTAAAATGTTATCATATTTCATAAACAAATAATGTTTTAAATTTAAAAAAAAAAAAATTGAAGCCGAAATTTATGAGAAAACGGGAGCTAAGAAGTAAGAGATTCCTCTTCTATTTTGACAAGTGCCTCTTGGGTCCCACTTGCTGGGTATTCCTATCTCCCCTCTCCAGCGCCATCCTCTCTCATTTTATTTAACTATCTTCTTTCTTTTTCTTTTCTTTTTTATTATCTCTCACTTTCTAAACAAAAAATAGATATTGTTTTTTCATAAATTTCATCTCTAAAAATGTCTATAAAAGGGCAGCCCAATTGCAAAGCATATCCGCATATATACTGGGCTCGTGGAAGGATTGTATCCCAAAAAATATCTGTACGATGTAGTAGGCTAGGTTGTCTACATGAACTACAAGTGAAAGCGCAGAAAAATTATACTAAAACATCACTTTATACAGAGGCTCAAAGTTGCTTAAGAATTACAAATGCCGAAGAATTTAAAATAGCTTTAACCTACAAGTGTCTGGATACTTTCTCCGAAAAGAAAAATTATCAAAGTGCTTGAGAGAAGAAGAATGAAACAATCAATAAATTTTGAATTGCTACAATCAGGAAAAGATAGGCGAGAAGGAAAGATCTTAGGGAGAGTATGAGTTCCAAACCTCCGGGCTTTTTTTTTTTTCTTTTTTTTTTTTACTTTGTGTAAATGCAAAATACTTTGAATATTGAATTTCCCTTTTATGTCATGTCATATTATGTAAGGAAAAAATTAGCTTTCTCTGCATACTGCCAGACAATAACATGGCGTTTGAAAAATGTCCAAAAAGATACTTATCTTGGTCTTCATGCAATACTGAAGACTTTGTCTTGATAGCATTGACGAAGACTTCCAATAATGACACACAAGTCAAGAACCACAAAAACGTTACTACTAACTTAACCTTATCCCTTGAAGGCGATTGCGAAAATCTTTAGAGGCAAAAAAAAAAAAAAAAAAAAAAAAAAAAAAAAACAGGAAAAGATAGACAAGAAGGAAAGATCTTAGGTAGAGTATGAGTTCCAGACATCCAGGCTTATTATTTTTTTTTTTTACACTTTGTGTAAATACAAAATACTTTGGATATATTGCCCTATTATGTCATGTCATATCATGTGAGGAAAAAATCAGCTACTTTCTCTGTGACGTTGGAAAAATGTCTAAAAAGATACTTATCTTGGTCTTCATGAAGACTTTGTCTTGACGAAGACTTCCAATAATGACACACAAGTCAAGAACCACAAAAATGTTACTACTAACTTAACATTATCCCTTGAAGGCCATGCGAAAATCTTTAGAGGCTAACAAAAGAAAACAAAAAAGAAAGAGGCATTGAAGTTAGAAGATATATTTTTATTTTTATTTTTTCAAAATTATAATTACGAATAAGCTCTCGATTGGCCACAAAATTTAGGGGCTTTTTGTTTTCAAATAAAATTTTCAAATTCTAAAAACAACTCTAGAGTAGTTTTTGAAGTTTTCTACTCAGAAAAACTTCAAATTCTTTTCAAGTAAAATGCATGTCCAAGTATAATTTTAGTTTTCAAAAATTATTTTTCACCTAATCTCAAAAATTCATTTTTTCAAGTTTCAACCAATTTTATGTCCAAACGATCGTTAAGTTATGTGAAAGAAAAATGGAAAGACTTTCTTTCCGCTTTACTTTTGTAACATTGACCTCCATTATAATTGAAGATATAATGCAAAACCCTTGCACTTTATTTTCTCCGTAACAAAACAAATTGAAATGATAAAAATGTTTGAAATGTTTCAGTATTTCCCTTTTGTGATATCAATTGCAAGCTAAATTTTGTGACACATCTTCTCAAAGTTCTTTATTCTACTTAAGTAATTATGTCAGACTATTGACATCTTATATTACTGGATGTCTTTTGCCGGTGCTATGCACGGCCCAATACCGTAGAGTATGAAATTACTGTTTTGTGATTAATTTGTTTTGATATGAAATTGCAAAGAAAAAATTGAGATAGAAATTAGAAAGAGGCACAATATTCACATTCATAAGAATACTAGGTATATACACATATATAAACATATAGGTATTACATATCGACAAAAGAGATGCATTTTACTTCAAAAGTATCATAATCTTTACATCCATGAAAGTATCTATATTCACAAAAGGTGGTTCTTTCTCCATATTGTAATTGTTCTTCATTGTAGTGCAACAATTACCGACATCTGCAAAATCACAGAAAAAGACCAAGTTTTAGTACCTTATAACATAGTTAATTAAGTTTTAGGGTAAGATCAATGTAATCGATGGCAAAAATGAGTTAGGGGGATGCTTATGTCCTTTTCTATGACGTGGAGAATGAGTTAATTATAAGAATTTTTGCCTAGTGACAGTAAAGCCTCTCTCATAAGATGCTTCCAGGAAAAAAAAAAAACTGAAAGTCACACTAATGAATAGTCCACAATTCTAAAAGAAAGAGAAAGCATGGAACATGAATATACCATTCAATGAAACAAAAAGAATTGCATAAAAATGCACAAGGATGCAGCCTGATTTCATTCTCACGACAGTTGTTTAAGAAAATGCTTAGAGATAGGTAAAAGAGTAATTATAATTGTAATGCACGTATTTCATATTCGAGCTTCATAGTGATTCCCATGCTCAAGCATTAATTTAAATTAAATAAAATAAACATGTTCTTCACTTCTGATATTAAGTTTTGCATGTGCACATTTTTTACCTTCTTTGAGTCTTACAACAACAAAAAGTTGAAAAGTAAGCGTATTATTTTCGACTACAGGCTTGACGTCTGCAAAATCTTAGTGAAACACTTCTGAAAAATAAAGTGCCACAATCCTCCCTGGGACCTAAATGTATTTGCTCTAATGTCTACCCTTCACAAAACAGACACATAGATATCTAAGTGGTTTCTCTAGATTATGGCATTACAACTCCTACTCCAATCTCATAGAAAATTAGGAGTAATACATTAACGTGTTATTATTTCACCTTTTGATGAAGCTAAAGAAAATACTTGATAGAGCAATCAGAGTACTGAAACATAATATCGAGAATAACATTAAAAATCATGGAGAATGAGTTAACAACCTAACCTAATATCACACCAGCAAAAGATTAGCTTTAACCGCAGGCAAAAAGCAACATCACTGTAGCTTTAACCGCATCCAAAAATAGCACCAAAATACCTTCAAATGCATCCCAAAACAGTAGCAAAATGTGGCTTCAACTAAGAGAGAAAGTGAAATTAAGTAAATTTGTTGTATTGATAGAACATTCCAAGAGAAAATTAAACAATGCTAAGAGGTGCAAGAACAAGTGTACGTAGTAATTACACATGTGTTGAGAGATGATATATTCTCGAGAAATTTATTCCCTGTTAACAATGATATCTTAGAAATCAAATAAAAGATAAAAGCCTCAAACCTATTTTTAATCGGTGACACCTCGATATGTTGTCTTTTCTCTCAACCTCTATGATTATGCACCCTCTAGTGCAGATCTTCCATTCTCTATATTTTTATCTTTTGATTTTACACATCACATAATGTTTGAGAATTACTCCCACAGAATTTTTTTTTCATTCACATCGCCGTATCTCATAGAATTCTTTGAATGGTATCTGAAGAAATTCCCATATTGATAGAGATTCTAGTTGTACGCAAAAATTTTATTGCGGTAATTTTTCACCTAGATAAAGAAAAACGGGAAAAGAAAAAATAGATATACAACCTAACTTTTCTGTTTCAAGAAATAACTTTATAAAAATCACATGTTATACTTGCCAACGAAGTGGTTCTCCGGATCATTAAAAAGTAATTGATTCATATTTTATCCTCACAATAAACTCAAACTATATCATTTTATACTCCATGAAAACATCTTAAGTTGAGGGTCATTGGGAGTTAAAAAAAAAATTGCAACCAAAATAAGAACTCAATTATTTAGTTTCTGAAGTTGTCTTGACTTCCTGATTATGAAAGAAATTAATAAGCATCCCTATGGTGTATTGTGGCATTCATATATTTGAAGACGAAGACTGTCACTCAACATTAAACTGTGTTTATATTTAAAATAATATCCACCTCAACAAAACACAAGTTTAAACTTTTTCATCTTTCTTATTCTTTTTCCTAACAACTGCTGAGAAAACCTCTTAGATAGATCTGGAGATTAATCAATTCATATAGTTTATATATGCAGTTGTATTTAAATAAAGCAAAATCAAGATGAATGACATACAAAGATAGAATAGAAGAACTGCTATTATTATGGAGGAAGAGCAAAAAAATAGAATACATGTTTTATTGAGGCAAGAAAATATTGTTCCTATAATCCATCCTTCAAAATCCAGTTGCTCACTTTTCTTTTTAAACTTTCTTTCTTGTTCCCTATTATTTGGACCTTGAGGTGAAGACAGACACCAATTTGAACAACTACAATGACCATCTTAACAGTCCAATATTTATTGCACATTTGATTCATCAAGATCAAGCAATGAACACAAACTGATCAAAACTGGCAATTGATCCCCATGGCATGTATAGAGCAAATAGCCGATAAAATCAAGATAAACTTATAATACCAAGATTCAAGCTCTAGCCTCCAATGTAGTTAGAAACAATAAAAAGAGAAACACACAAATTGATTAATATGAGCAGATAAAAGAACAACAATTTTATTAGAAAGTTCAAATACCTTACAATTACTTTTACAAAGAAGGAGTCTTTATTTCCAAGCCCCGCTTGTAGAGAAAATTATTGTCTTTGTTAGTTGTCTCTTGAGATTCTCTTCCCTCAAAGCTAAGATGTTCAATTTTGCGTTTTCTCCCTTCGGCAACATCCGTCATGATTGACGGGAACTCTTGGTGGATCTCATTTTCTTTGTTCATGTAAGATAAAATACACAACTTTTGCACTGTATCATGATATTTTGTAAATAATTTTTTCATTTGAATTTTGAATATCTTTCCACTCAATTGTTTCTGCACATATGCAAGAGGTAAAATTTATTTCTGGGGGGATGAAATTGGTTAGTTACGCATCAAAAGAGGGTCATATTGCCATTGATATTTGTTTGTATGTTTTTGAAGCTAACAGTGATATGAATATGTACCTTGACATGGTAGATGTCATAAATTTCTTCAGAGCTGAGGCTTAACATTTTCTCGGCAGGTTTGTCAGAAATAATGGCTGTTGCAAAATCACTATTGTCTCTAACAGTGACTTCAAATTGACATCTGTTAAAATATAGAATAAATATTTGGTTAGATGAATAAAAACTAAACAACTATGAACTCTAAATAGTCAAATAGAAGAATCTAGTAGCATTCATACCTTGGAATAAGATGAGTGGATCGTCGACAATTTGTACAATAAATTGTCCTCCGAGAGAAAGATCTCGTGAACAATTGCTTACAGTCAGAACAAGATAACACACAAAATCATTGGTTCTCATTTGGCAGAGAAAGTTCACCTTCAACACAAAATACATGTCCCTATATAATTCAAGAATGCCACACATTTCTTTTTTGTGACTATTAAAAATAATTAAATTTTGATAGAATAATACAGTTTATGTTGTTCTTACTTGAGGTTGTGCTTGGATATTGGAAATAGATATGATTTCATCCTCAAAGGGAACCACCATAACATAGCCTGTGGAAGATGTACTCTTTACCTTGTATGCATTAAGCATCGGTTCAATTGTTTTAGCCCTACAAGAAAGTTAAAATTTAAAAAAACTGTTCTTGTATATATTAATGTATTATTATATCAATAATATGTTTCTACTTATGCATAATTCACAAAGAAATACATGCATAATACCATGACTTCAACTCAACAACTTGTGGGTAAGAGGATTGAATTGGATTGTTGTACTAAATTTGTTCGCCAGTATACTGAATTTGTTTGACGATCCTACATACATTCAAATATTAAGATTTGATTTCAATGTTTGATATTTGAAAAGGAAAAGGGTAAAATCATGTATGTACTAATACCTGATGATGATCTGCCAATTTTTCTAGCAAGAATAATTAACTGGGTATTCATTCAGTTGTTTCAAAAGTTTATTCCCATAAAGATCAATGAAATCTTCCTAGAGTGTGAATTTTGTTGTTTTTTTCTATAAAAAATGAATAGAAGATGTTCAAATAATATATTGGAGTAATAAAAAGTAATAGCGAAGTTTGACAACTTGGATTGTGAAGTAAACCTCCAATTCAAGATATTATGCAAGACATTTTTTATCAAAATGATATGCGAAGACAGAAAAATCGAAAGAGTAAAATACTTGCCATGTAAATAAAATCTCCCAAACATTTGAGTTGCAAAAAATAAAATAAGTCTGGTGCTTAGATAAACAAAGAAGGAAATATTTTACTTTGTAATCACAGAAATCAAACATTCAAGCTACATAACATATATCTGTAGCTTAGGAGTTCATTATAAAGCTTAAGAGTTCAGTATGGAACAATGAACAATAACAAATATTTAGCTTAGCAAAAAAATATTTCTGTAAGCTTGATTTAACAAGACCTATATTACAAGGTTGTGAGTGCTTCACCCTCTTACCACTCAACAATACGGAAATACAATCTCACACCAAAATGATACAAATGGTTAAAAAATTAAAGTTTTGAATTAATATCATATATATGATTTCAAATTATTCGTCAATATATAGGCATTGCTAGAAGATGCATAAAAAGACAAAACATCATAGTTGAATCATGTGCATTTTATTATTTTGACCACAAAAAATTAAACCAGCAGCTACAACTGAAAAAAGAGACTACAATGAGGAGGAGGAGGAGGAAGTGAAGGAAGATAAGGAACAACAAAAGAAATAGAGAAAAGGAAAAGGAGGAGGTATATCCTTACTGCTTATCCATAATGATAAATTCTTGAATTCTTCTTCCATTTCAAGTATATTTTGATGGACCGCCATTAACCACAATACCAAAGACATCTTACATTAAACCAAAAAAAGAAACAAGTAAGTTAACAAATTATGAAAATCATTGTGCCATAACAATGAAAAGATTTTTGAGAAGGTACAATAAATGGTTTGTATATGCACAAATATAGATAATTAAATTTTTGAATACCAAATTTAGATTCTTTGGGTTGATACTCGAAAGTGTCAAATGCAATGATAGTTATCCGCGTTGGCGGAGGTAATGGATCCTCAGGAGGAGTGACCTTTTCAATTGGCTCAACAATGGTACTTCTATCAATTGTCCAAGTGAATTTGTTAAGTGGATCTCCATATAAATAAGATGATTCCTTCACCTGTGCAACTGACACCAAGTAAGTGTGGAAAAGTTCAAATAGATCTTCAAAATGCGTTATATCAGCATTGAACATGATGGCCTGAATTTGATTTTCCTGTAAGACAATAAGATATGGGTAGATTATAATCATATTCAATTAAATTTGGGAAAATTATACCAACAAAATATACAAATTTTTTATATGAGCAACCTCTAATACATGAGCAAAAATGGATTAATTCAATTATTTTTGGCAAAATTGTGAAATTAAAAAAAAATACTTCTTCATCCTGTAAAGTCATGAGTTGATACTTTTTGGTTTTCTCTTTGTTGTATTTGGGACGGCCTTTATCAATTACTTGGATCTTACATGTTCATTGTTCTATATTGAGAGTGATCATATTGATAGTTAACATTTCACCCATAGTGGACTTAATTTGCAATTACAACATATAAATATTAGTACAAATGAAAGAATATAGAAAAGTTTAACAATAAAAATAGACAAAGTTTAATATAAATGAAAGAATATAGAAAAAAATCAAGTTATAATTTGATTTACCTTAAGAAATTGTAGCATATGGTCAAGAAAAAAACTTTTTTAATAATTTCATCATAGACTATATTATATGTAGAGCGATCATCATCTTCGTCAGCTGTAGATGGTCTAATTAATACGTTCACACAATTAGAGCTTCTGGCTCTTGATAAAGCAACATACAATTGACCATGAGAAAAGATAGGTTCGCGCAAATAGATACCCACAAAATCTAATGTTTGACCTTGAGCTCTGTTTATTGTCATGGCGAAACATAATCGAACTGGAAATTGAGTTCTTTTAAAAGGGAGAGGTAATTTCTTATCTTCTGATGTCATAAGTGGTATTCGCGGAATAAATACATGTCTATTTTTAAAATCGCCGCTAGATATTGTTGCACTGATGACATGAGTTTTAAAATCATTACATATTAATTGCGTTCCATTTCATAACCCTTCATTGGGATTCAGATTTCTTAGTAACATAATGGGGCAATTTTTCTTTAAAGATAATTTATAAGGAGGCAAACCAGCAGGATTTAACATGTGCAAAAAATCTTCACACTCACTTTGATCCTTTGGATCAATTTTCTCATCAGTAGCAATGTAAACTTTTTCGGTGGTTGGAAATTGAGCAAGAATGATGTCATTTATTTCATCAACGAAATCAATTTTGGTTGTTAAAATAGCATGAGAAGTAATAAAAGAAGCATTTGAATGACAATTGTATAAATCAGGATAAGTAACCCGAAAGAGCATATTTAAAGATTCTTTTTCAGAAGTAAATTGAATAATGAGAGAATGAGGAATTTCAATTTTTCCATAGGCGTTTTGTCTTTTTTTTCCATCACCAATTCTCATTAAATATTCACAAAAAGCAGGATTTGTTTTCGCACGCATATTCTCTGATAGTTGTAACTTTTCAAGTTGATTCCGAATTTCAGAGCACAATAAACTTTCACGAATAAAATCTTCCTTTTTTTCACTACGAACCACGGGAAGAGTTTGTCTAAAATCACCACCAAAGACAACTACCTTTCCACCAAATAGTATATTAGTTTCCATTAGATCTCTTAAAAGCAAATGAATGCCTCTACCGTTTCCTTTTTTGCCATTGAAATTTCATCCCATACAATTAGTTTTGCATCTTGTATTAAAGATTCTAATGAACTTTTCTTATTAATATTGCAGCTGAAATTCTCATTAACATCAATGGGAATTTTAAAACGGAAATGAGCAGTTCGACCTCCAGGAAGAAGTGAAGCTGCAACACCGGAACTTGCAGTTTCTAAAGCTATGAATCCTCTGTGCCTCACAGTAGCTAATAAAGCACGATATAAAAAGCTTTTACCAGTTCCACCAGGTCCTTCAATAAAGAATGCCCCTGGTCTATTTGAAAATATTCTATCAAGAATCATATTGTAAGCTTTTCTTGTTCAATGTTTAATTTGTTTTCTAACATTAGATCTTGTTCACTAACAATAATATTTCTTTCGAGTTGAACATCTTTAGCTTCTTTTGCTATTGCAGATGACTTTATCATTTCTGAAATTATTTCAAATTCATTAATATCACGGCCCACTGAATGAAGGATATTGTTAATATCGTTTAACACTTTGTAACGGATTTATCTTTCATCTATATTCGAGTTTTTTTTGAAATCTTCAGACATTGGGTTTTTAAATTTTTCCCACAATTCTTTTGAATTAGCTGGATTACACTAGATTAATAACATAGCAAATAATTTTCTTAAACTTGATGGCATTTGATAGCTTACAACTTCAGACATACATTCTACCAAATTATTATCATAAAGTAACAATCCTCTTTTTCTGCAGCTTATCTAAATGTTTTACATTATACTCCATTTACAGTTCGCAAATCTTCATATGAATTTGATCCTCTCACATTCATTAGAAGCAATCTAAGATAGTATCTTTCCTCTTCAGTTGGATGACATGTCACCACACGACTAATGGCACTTCCTCGTTGACGACGTGTCCATGTTTTTTCTATTGTTGACCATACAAAGTATACTGGAAATTCTCGATATAATAAATTTAAGTTCATAGCATCTTTGTTTTCTCGATTCATTAAAAAAAACTCAGTTAACATTATTTTCTTACCCATTGTTGTTCACAATTCTACTAATATTGTCTGTATTCTTGAAAGAAACAAGTTGTTATCCATCAAGATGTAGCTGAAGATGATATACATTTGGAAACATTTCACTAATAGGGAAAGCAAATATACGTCATGCTGCCTCAGGTAGTGACACCCACCTAGCAGATTGGTATTCCTTTATTTCCTCTATCTCCATGTTTGTATCATTAGCATGTATATGAAATGCAATTTTATCATGTCCTTTGCAAATATACTTATAAATGTACTTAACAACTTTAATATCAGAGCATATCTCTACATTCATATGACACTTGAATTTACAAAGTAAATAGGGATTATAAGGAACAACCCATGAATTATCAAGAAGGTGTCCTCTTATTTGCACTTTCTTACCTGTGTTTCGTCTTCTATAAATTGGATACGAATTTTTTCCTTTAGTTGTTTGTTCTGCAAACTCTTTTGGATCCTTAAATTTACAATGACCTTTTTTTTTCATACAAGAATTTGTTGGATTTAATTCTCCGCATGGACCGTGCATCATGTGATCCATAACAAGTGAATATAGTGTAAGATTTTCTTCTTTATCTGGTAATTCAGCACATACAAATCGGTCATATGCTTAAGGAGTTAGTAATTTGTATTTTTCAGCATGTATTATAATAAAATGAGCATGGGGAAGTCCCCGATTTTGGAATTCCACTGTATACATAAATGCTGCGACTTTACCAAATATTTGTGTTTTAAGAATATCCTTTTTCAATTCTTCTAGTTTTTCTCTAAATACTCGACTAACTAAATCAGGTCTATTTTGTGTTTCATCTATCGTTAGAAGGTTTTCTTTTATTTCAGGCCAAGAAGGATTACACGTCATAGTCAAAAATATATCTGGTTTTCCAAAATGTTGCACTAATGCAATAGCATCCATATACCTTCGACGCATATCTCTTGGGACTCCTGTAAAGCTAAGTGAGAGTATTTTTTGTTTTCCAACTTGTGAAGCTTCTCTTTCCCCACATCGTAGAATATCTAAGAGCCCACCTAATACATCAACTATGAATAAATCCTGATTAAAAGAAGCAGAGTCTAATCTTTGGCTTTCAATTTTTATTCATTCATCCACAATATATTGTTGGAATAATCTTCCAGCATGTAAAATTATATTTTCATCATCTCTAATTTGAAGTTTGTAACAATAATATTCACGGCAAGAAATGTTGTCTCTTTTTCGTTTTTCTTTTTGCATAACCTCAGCTTCCATGTCGAGTAATCCATCAATTGAACATATATTCATTACACTCGATAATTGTTCATGTTCACAGTATGTTCGCATTGTTGATCTACCAGTAGAATGCTTAATTTTCTTAATACCACAATGCCATCCATTTTGACCATGAGGAAACAATAATGGATATTGTAATGGATCATAACAACCATAATAATAATTAACCATTTGACTTCTATCACTTTTCGTATATATACGGATATGTGGTGCATGAATAGAATTATTGATATCTTGTTCGACCCATATACCTGCAATTTCTTATACAGTTGGTAGGTTGTATGCTCGTTGATCTAAACCAGCATCACTTTTAAGCGCAATATAAAAATTAGATAATTGTGAAATATTTATTAAGGATTTCAAAAAAATTGAGTATGGATTAATTTTTAGTATATTCATCAAACTTTTTACAATATTTTCATTCAATTTGTTTGAACAAGCCATTCGATTTCTCACTTCATTTTCACTATCAAAGAAGTATAACTGGAGGTTTTTTCCTTTTTGATCAGCTGGTATCAAGTCATTTATGAAATGATACATTTTCCCTTGAACACGGAATGTATAGATACAATTATTTCTTTTTGCTAGCTTTTTTTCATAAGTTACACCAAGGGTTGTGAACGCAAATATGTTATTGTATGTTCTAATGTAAGTTCGAAAATGTTTTGATTCCTCACTATTTCCCAGATAAAGGTTTCTTAACTCTGTTGGCATTTCATGTGAAATTAGTTGAATAGAACCGTTACCACAACATAATGCAGGCGGTTCATATTCAAATTTTTTTGCTCCACAAAATTGGCATTTTGGTATTTCTTTTAATTTAACATAAGTATTTTTTGCTTGCATACTACTCGAACCACCAAGTTTTGTGAAAACATTCTCTGCATACGAAAACTCTAATATTGAGTGGATTATTAACTCAGAAAAAAGTAACCACTAATGTTCTTAGTAGATGTAGTTTAAACAAACCTTTATTTTTAGTCATACCTGTTCTTTTCCTTGAAAAAGGCAATGGGTCAATTATAATAAGAGAACTTTGGTTGGTAGAAACATTGGCTGCGTTAGAGGATGATGCATTAGCTGCATCCACACTAATTGAAGATTCAGTAGACCGTCGTCTTTTCAATTCAGCTCTGTTTGCACGTCGTCGTGCCAAAAGAGCCTCTTTTTTATCAGGTGGCATCAGTCTATATAATTCGTGTCGCCTTGCCAGTTTGTCAGCATGTGATTTTCCAAAGGTCTGGTCATTTTCAAGGTTTCTATTCACCATTAAGGCAGCTTATCTATTACTGGGATATTTTTTCTTATTATTAAGGCTTGAAAAGAAAAACACTGAAATTTTAGATACACGTAATGATATGATTATAAGTTATGCAACTTTAATCATAATGGCATATATCACAAACAAAAGCAACTCAGGTAATGATATAAATTTCATAACTGATTCTGAATATAATAGATTACCTTTTTAGTTAAAAAGAGTTAAAGTATGATGGGATGACCTGAAATGAATGAAATGAGTAAATTCTTTACTTGTCAAGAACAACTAAAATAAATAAATAACAAACGACTAAGATAGACAAAGGCAATGTTGTTTCCAAAATCAATTTTTTTTGATGATCTGGTCAATACCTCCTTAATACGAAGAAGGTAAGTGAAAAATATTAATGAATAAATCTAGCAAAAGAGTATTACTTACCACACAGTGATTTTTGCTATTAAAACACGTGAACACACAACTATCACAACTGACAGTGAGCCCTATAATAAAAAGAAAAATAAAACAAATCAAGAAAAGTGTCAATAACAGGAAACCGCATCCTAAATAAATAAATAATATTCAAAATTACAAGAGTAAAAAATATTTTTATATTGTTTATATCTTAACTCAGATTCAAAGATTAAGTAAACCCAATAAAAAAGTTATACCCTAAAATACCAAGAGAAAAGTATTTTTGTAAATTTAAAGAGTATATGAAATAAAGTGAATGGACCCTCTTCACAAGCACTTCCTCTTACACTCTCTTATGTGTCTCACAACTCTCAAAAAGAAAAAAAATATTCGAATCAAAACGAAACAAAGGAGTCCCCAAAAATCTGATGCGAAAATCGAGCAAAAAGATCATACTTTTTCCTTCTTCAAACTCCCCCATTCATCATCCAGCAATTATAATAAATATATAGGTATAAATCTATCTCATTTTTCGTCAAGAATGCAAGTCTTGGCTCTTTGCTCCTTCACTTTCATGTATATTTTGGTTTTTCTATATATATAAATATATCACACCCAATAATCCCGGAAAAATATCCCAAAAAAGAAAAGAAAAAGATTAAACCCCATTAGAGAAAATCCCAAAAAAATAAAAGAGACCGTGATAGAGAAAAATCCCATGGATGAGCTTTTAGCTATTTTGGGCTTTAAAGTTAAATCTTCAGATCATATATATATATATATATATATATATATATATATATCACACCCAATAATCCCGAAAAAATATCCCCCCCAAAAAAAAATTAAGGAAACAGATTAAACCCCATTAGAGAAAATCCCAAGAAAATGAAAGAGATCGTGATAGAGAAAAATCCCATGGATGAACTTTTAGCTATTTTGGGCTTTAAGGTTAAATCTTCAGATTTATATATATATATATATATCACACCGAATAATCCCGAAAAAAATCCCATGGATGAGCTTTTAGCTATTTTGGGCTTTAAGGTTAAATCTTCAAATTTTCACAAGAATACTTCTGAAATCGGAACATTCAAAGTGAGGAAAAAAACTGATAAAGTAATTTTTGCTAGAAGTTTAAATGTACAATAATCTACAAAAACATTACAGTATAAAATCAGAAAGGAGATAAAAAAAATATTTACCAAGCTACTTGAGAAGATGAATCAAACTTACCAAAGAGTGAAGTTTTGGTAAGGAAGATGAAAGTTAGAAGATGAAAGTGACTTGCTCGGTTTAAATGAGATAAAATATCGGCAATGTAAGTGACTTGTAGAGTACCTTTTCTAGAATAGTGTAGATGTATTCTATGTTTCCAAGTCCATTAGTTTAATATTTTTAGTAGAGAAATAAAAAATATTACTGAAATTTATAATAAAATAAAAGGGTATAATGACTAATTTGCCCTTGATCGACCATTCTTAGCTTTTCTATATAATAGAAAACTAGGAGACGAAAACTAGGGGACGGCACGAGCCCAATTATTATTTTATAAATAAAGAATTACAGTTCGACAGTCAAAGGATAGTAATTTATTAATTATAGTATTTGTTATAGAAGGACAATAAAATTTTAGTCAGTTCAAATCCAAGTACTCTAGTTCGTGGATTCTACTATATTTTATGTCTGTTAATTTAGGGATGTCAGTATGGCGGGGCGACTGCGGGATGAGTTTGGCAGAATCCACAGAAATTTCAAATCGTCCCACCCCGCCCCGGCCCACTTAAGTTTTATTCTTTAATTATTTCTCTAAAACAAACTAGTTTGATATTTTATTATTTTATAAAATAGAGAGTTTAATAGAATCACATAAACATAAAACTGAGAGTATTACGCCGATCTTCCAAAATAAACAGTTACTATCTTGATTTAAGTAATATCATTTTGTTAAGACTTATGCAAATTGGTTAATTATAAATAAAAATTACATCCGTGCTTGTAAAAATGTAACGATCCGGCATGTCGTTTTGAGAATTTAAGTCTCATTCGGCGGCATAAGATCTTGAGCAGCTTCATAATATGTGTTGACTTGCACGCTTTGTTGAATTCAGTTACCGGATGATTCAGAGTGAAATCGGAAGAAGAGTTCAAGTTTTTGAAGCTTAAGCGATAAGAGTTGACCGAAATTTGACTTTTGTGTAAACGGCTCCGAAATGGGTTTTGAATGATTTCAACAGCTTCTTATGGATATTTTGGACTTAGACTTGCGTCTGTATTTAGATTTGGAGGTTCGTAGGGTAATTTGGAGCATTTCGGAGATAGTTGGAAAAGTTGAAGTTTTGAAGGTTGAGAGGTTTGACCAAGAGTTGACTTTTGTGATATCTGGGCCGGAATGTGATTCCGAGAGTTGGAACAACTTCGTTATGTTATTTGGGACTTGGCTGCAAAATATGACGTCATTCCAGGTTGATTTGATAGGTTTCGGCGCAAGTTTTATGTCACGACCCCGAAATACCCAGTCAAGATGGCGCTTATCGTGAAATCAGGCAAGTCACACATTTCATTTGCTAACAGTTATATTTAGAAAATCCACTACATTTGCAGCAATAGTCTCATATTTATAAAGCATTTAAGAGTTTAATCATCATTGAAAACATAAGTAAGAGAAAGACTCGAACCTAGATCTAGTGTCACCGAGTCATGAGCTACTACATCGAATATCAAAATACAATGCTGACATAAAGTTGTCTGAAATGACTAAATAAGACAAGTAGATAGAGAAGGAGATAATCGAGGTTGCGATCGCCAATTGCTACCTCGATGCCTTCCAAGGAACTCTGACGGCAGCTCAGCAACCACTACCGGGTCCCGCTATATCGGGATCCACACACAAGGTGCAGGAGGTAACGTGAGTACACCAACTCAGAAGTAACGAACCCAAACTACGGGCTGAGAGGTAGTGATAGAGTAAACCTCAATAATTGTAATGAAAACAGTAGACGAAATTTAGACATGCTCACAATTTCGACAAATAATGAAAACAGAATATGACCGATATGATAAGCAACCCAAGTATACCTCAGTACTCTACATGCCAGTGTATCAACAGAGTGAAAATGCACATAGTGCTCACAGCTCTCACACAGGAGTCCACTCAGTATTGTATATGGCTCTCTGGCCCAGGAAAAATCCATCACCGAATATGCATAAACACCGGTGACCATGGTCACTCAGTACTGAGGAAAAGGCCAATCCAGCCCCCACGGAGAAGATCCATCTCTGGAATATAACATCAGACAAGATCCATGTCCAGAGACGATTCATCCCTCACATATCATCAACTTCGTACAAGATCCATGTCCAAGGAAGGCCCATCCCTCAATATCAATGCACTCACTGGGGGTCTAAAGACTCCGAAGGGGCCCTATTGGCCCAAGCGCTATATCAAGCCAACAAAGGCATGATCAGAGTATTGCTGCGGTGTGCAGTCCGATCTCATAATTGTCTCAATAACAGGCTCTGGCCTCACTCAGTCATTACTCTCCAGTCTCGCTCATATGGGCTCACAAATGCATGAACTAGCCCGAAATAATGATAAATATATAAAATCAATAATTACCGAGATTGAGGCATGAAATGATATTCTATGACAGGACTGAGTATACGAAATCAAATAAACACATAAGGAGACATCAATATAGGACCACTCGGTCGCAGCATTTTCGGCGTGAAGCCCTAGCATTTGACTTAGCATGATTTCTAGTATGTTCACATTAACCACATAAATAAAAGTGCGGATATCAATCCGAAACAGCTACTAGACGGTGCCATGGGATGAGCCAGGCCACAAATCACTCGGTGTACGCCTGAACGCCCTTCACCTAAATTATAATCACATAGCATATAGTTCGGGGTTTCGAACCCTCAGAACCAAGTTTGGAAATGTTACTTACCTCAAAACCGGCTAAAATCCTAGCCCATAATGCCTTTGCCTCTAGACTTGGCCTCCGATCGTTCCAAATCTAGCCAAAATCAGATTTATATCATTATTATATTCCAAGGAACGAAGCCCATTCGAAAATTATCAAAATTAAGCATAAATCCCGAAATTGACCAAACTTGACCCCCGGGCCCACGTCTCGAAATTCGATAAAATCACAAAACAAGAATCCTTATCCTCCCACGAGTCTACACATACCAAGAACCTCAAAATCGGACCTCAAATGCACATTCAAATCCCCAAAAGAATTCCCAAATTTTTCTTCCATCTTCCCCCAATTTCCACTCCAATTACTCAAATTCAAGGAAAAAATTCAATACTAAATCACGGAATTGAACCAAAACTAAGTGAGAAATGCCTAACCCAATCACCCTACTGAAAATCTCTTCAAAATTTGCCTTCTCCCGAGCTCTCCAATGGTTTTTTGAGATATTGGACTTAAACCCTCGATTTTGAATATAAAACTATATGCCCGATCATTTCTTCTCCGCGAATGCGACAACCCTCTCACGTTCACATAGGATAACCTCGATTGCCTCCCAAAATGCCCTTCGTGAATGCGGGCAATGCTTCGTGCACGCGAAACTTTACCAATCCCATGCCTTCGCGAACGCGTCCCCTGCCACGCGAACGCATAGACCATTAACCTGGGGTCCCCCAACTGCCTATTCCTCTTCGCGCACGCGGCTCCAGGGCGTGAACGCATAGAACAAAAATCCCAGCTCCCCCATTTACTCTTTGCGAACACGGGACCCCACCGCGAACGCGATCAACAAGAATTCTCTGCAACAACACCAGAAAATCTGCCAAGTTCAAAGTCCAAAAATTGATCCGCTAACCACCCGAAACTCACCCGAGGCCCTCATTACCTCAACCAAATATGCCAAAACATACCATAACATCATTCAAACTTAGTCGAGCCTTCAAACGACTCAAAACAATGCCAAAACACTAAATCACCCTCGGATTCAAGCCTAAGAACTTAGAAACTTCCAAATTTTTCCAAAGATGTCAAAACCATCCAAAACACGTCTGATTGACCTGAAAATTTGCACACACATCAAAAATTACACCACAAACCTGTTCCAGCTCCCGGAATTCCATTCTACTCTTGATAGCCTATTTTCCACTGCCGACCGAAAATTACCAAAAACTCAATTTTGCCATTTCAAGTCTAATTCTACCCCGGACATCAAAACCACATTCCGAACACACTCCTAAGTCCCAAACCACCTAACAAAGCTATCCGAGACATAAAATCCAATTTCGATGTCGTTTACCTAATAGTCAACTTCCAGTTGACTTTTCTAACTCCAAGGCCAACTTAAGAGACTAAGTGTCTCATTTCTCACCACGACCCCTCTGAACCCGAACCAACCAACCCTAACACATCATAAATAGGCTAAGCAACACATGAAAAAGCATAAACAGGGAAAATGGGACTAATCTCAAGGAACGATCATCCGGGTCGTTACATTTTAGAAGTTAGAATATTTGAGAGTTCATAATTTTGATTCATGAAGCGATTCATAATTTCGACGTTATTTGAGACCTCAAGCGAGTCCGAGTTAGCTTATGGAACTTGTTGGTGTGTTTAGACGGGGTCCCAGAGGCCTCGCGTGTGTTTCGGATGGGCTACGAGCCTTTTTCTTTTATTTTAGAACTGTTGATTCTGTCATTTGATTTTCTCCTTTTCATTTGTGTCAATACCTCCCCGTTCGCGAAGAGTAATCTTGGAGGATGAATTATTTATTCTTCGTGCTCGGATGTCTCCTTCTGCGATCACGGAACCCTTCCATCCCCTCTTTCGTGTTCACATCAGTCTCTTCGCGATCGCGAAGCTATGCCATCCCATTCTTCATGTTTGCGTACTATTCCATGCGTTCGCATAGACCAGTCATGAGCCAATAGACTTTCTTTTCCGTGTTCGCGAGCGTGTTGTCGCGTTCGTAAAGTACAAACTGGGAAGCACTCTTTTTTCTTCTTCATGAACGCGATCCTTCTTCTGCGTTCGCGATGCCTTAATGCCTAGGCAGCAGAATATATCATCCAAATCGAGGGTTAGGTTGTTTTTATCATATCTTGACTTGTAGAGCTCGATTTTGAGCTACTCTTTGTGTTGTTTTCAAGCAAATCGATTCAGTAAGTGATCTTCACCTAAAATTTATTATATTCCATGATTTTATCTTTACTTTTATCATTTAATTAGTGTTTTTGAGGGGGGGAAATGTGGGTTTTTTGAAGAAAACTTTCAAAATGAAAAGTCATGATTTGAGGGGCGAATTGGTATCAGAATTTTATAATTTTAGTATGGTTGAACTCGTATAGGAATGTGTGTTCGAATTTTGTGAAATTTGTCAGGCTCTGAGGTGCGAGCCCAGGAGTCGACTTTTGGGTCGATTTTTAGATTTTGATAAAGATTGAGGCTTTATGATCCGGAATAGTTTTTTATAAGTTTTATTTATGCTTCAAGTTATTTTGGTTAGATTTGAGCCGTCCGGAGGCCATTTCACCCGAAAAGTTTATTTTGGAGTATCGGTCTGTAACGACCCTGTCGGTCGTTTCAAGAGTTATAGCCCCGTTCCTCCCATTTCTACTTCTTTGGTGCTTTACAACTGTATTATATTGTATCGGGTTGGTTGGTTCGGGTCCGGAGTGGTATCAGAGTGAATTGAGACACTTAGTCTCTAAATTAGAAGCTTAGGTTGAAAAACTCAACTGGATATTGACTTGTGTGTAAACGACCTCGGATTTAAATTATGATGGTTCCGTTAGCTCTGTTAGGTGATTTTGGACTTAGGAGCGCGTCCGGAAGTCATTTGGAGGTCCGTAGTAGATATAGGCTTGAATTGGCGAAAATTGGAAATTTGGGGATTTTGGTCGGTAGTAGAAATTTTGATATCGGGGTCGGAATGGATTTCTGAAAGTTGGACTAGGTTTGTGGTGTCATATTTGACGTATGTGTGAAATTTAAGGTCAATCAGACGTGGTTTGATAGGTTTCGGTGTCGTTTGCGGGATTTGAAAGTTTAGAAGTTCATTAGGCTTGAATCTGTGGTTAATTCATGGTTTTGATGTTGTTGGAGGTGAACTGAAGATTCGACTAAGTTCGTATCGGGTTATAGGAATTTTTGATATGTTTGGTTGAGAACCCGAGGGCCTCGGGGTGATTTCGGGTGGTTAATAGAGCAATTTTGGCCTTCAAGTGTTAGTTGATGCCTGCTGCTACAATTCTTCTGGTTTCCTTATACGCGATCGCATGAGTGGGACAGTGATCACGTAGGTCTGTTGTGGGCAGCTGGGAAATTGTTCTATGAGATCTCTAGTTGGGGCCCGCAATCGCGAAGGCTGGTTATCACGGACGCAAGTTGAGGTCTGCATATGCAAAGAGGTGAAGAGGCAACTGTGTGTCACGTATTGTGCTTCGCGATTGTGTGAGGTGAGACGCGACCGCGTAGGTTGGAGGAAGCTGTTATTCGATCGCATGGAGGTATCCACGTTCGCATAACGTAAGTCGAGGAGCAGTCTATTTTGTGCTTCGCGATCGCGATTAAGGAAATCTGGGCAGTAGATTTAAATGTTCGAAACGAGGGTTTGAACCCATTTTTCATATTTTGAGCTAAAGAGCACATAATTGGGCGATGTTTGAAGGGATTTTCTGGTGTTGATCTGGGTAAGTGATTTCTACTGGGTTTTGGTTAAATTTCATGATTACATCTTTGATTTTATCATCTAAATGGTGAATTGGGGTGAAAAATTAGGGAAAAAGAGGAAGAACCCTTTGAGTGAGATTTTGAGGTTTTGAATGGATTTTCATTATCGGATTTAAGTAAATTTGGTATGGTTAGACTCGTGAGTGAATGGAATTTTGGGTTTTATGATTTTTGTCAGATTTTGAGACGTGGGCTCTGGGGCCGGGTTCGGGCCAATTTCGGGTTTTTAACTATAAATTGGTAACTTTCTTGTGGAATTGATTCCTTTAGCCCATATTGATCATATTGTATTGCTTGTTACTAGATTCGAGACTTTTGGAGGTCGGTTCGAGGGGAACGGACATTCCGAAGTAGGATTTCTTCGCGGTTGAGGTAAGTAACAACCGTAAAAATGGTATTGAGGGTATGAAACCCGGAGTTTGGATAGTGTGACTGTTTGGAGGTGACACCCACGCTATTTGACGGGCGTGTGGCTGTACACCGTGAGGAATTGAGACCTAGTCCATCCCATGAGACTATGAAGTCTAATAGCCTTTATTTGTGTTTATATGCATTCCTGTCTACCAGAAACTTGACTACCTTTTATGTTAGAGATCATACTTAAGCTATGTACCTGCTCATTGTAGTTATACTCAGTCATATTGATTCTTGTACATGTTTACCTTAGTCTCCGTTATTTCCCTGTTGATACACTGTGATACTTTGATTTGGGATGTTTTCCCTTTCTTTATTGAGGGCTGTGAGACTAGAGAGATTCATGGTTGAGTGAGGCCGAGGGTCTGTTTGTGAGGTATTGTACCTTAGCATGTGAGTTTTCTGTGTGAATTCTGATGCGATATGGTGGCACGTGAGTTGTCTGTGCGGGCATTGATATGATATTATAGCACGTGGGTTGTTCATGTAGATTTTAGTTCTTAGGTTGTAGGAGCCCCTCCGGAGTCTCAACACCCCCAGTGAGCGCAGGTATTGAGCATGTGCATTGAGGGCTGAGAGTCAAGTGTTGAGTGATTGAGGGCTTGAGTGATAGAACCTGTGAGGTTGCATATGTTTTCCTTTTGTTGCTGCATTTAGCTGATATTTTGCTTATTTGAACTTGGTGATTATGCAACTGATTTGACTCGTGTTTACTCTTCACTGTGAAAATTTATCAACTAAACTGTTTCGTATAGCTCGTCACTGCTTCTCAACTCCATATATATTTCTGTTACTTGCTGATTCGGTTGTACTCATACTACACCCCGCACTTCATGTGCAGATCCATGTGTGTTTGAGCACGGAGACCCTTGAGTCCAGGCATGTTTGAGTTTTGGAGACTGCAAGGTAGCTGCCAGCGTCTGCAGGAGCTTGTTACTCTTTCTATATTTCTTTCTGCTTTGTATTGATGTTTTGACATTGGGTTGTATTAGTTTTGATACTTAGACGCTCATGGCTTAGTGATACCCCGATGTTTAGGGCTAGTATTCCATACTTTGTTTCTATTTTGAGTTTAACTTTGACTTTTATGAAAAGATTCTTGATATGAAAGGTTTTACATTACTTTTATATTTGATTTCTGAAGTATTTTTGGGATAGTCGGCTTGCCTAGTACCAATTGATAGGCGCCATCATGACATGTTAGGTTTTGGGTCGTGAAAAGTTGGTATTAGAGCCTAGGTTACCTAGGTCTCACGAGTTATGAGAGGGTTGGTAGAGTCTTGCGGATCGGTACAGAGACGTCTGTTCTTATCTTCGAGAGGATGCATAACCCTTAGGAAAAACTTCTCATTCTAGGATTCTTGTCGTGCGAATTTGTTTATTCTGGTAACTAAACATCTGTTGTTTCATTCTCTCTCAGATGGTGAGGACTCATGCTATCGGTCAGGAGGGCCAGCCACCAGTACCACCAGCCAGGGCCACGAGAGGCCGAGGTCGTGGAAGAGGCCTTAGTAGGGGCATAGGTGCAGCTTGCACAACAGCTGGGGCAGTATCTGCAAATCCACCAGCAGGTATTCTGGAGAACAGTGGGGTCTCATTCACTACTTTTCAGTTCTCTAGGGCTGCACTCAGATGGTGGGAGACTTACGAGAGGCGTAAGCCGACCGGCGCAGAACCCTTTACTTGGCAGCAGTTTTTCGTGGTCTTTCTGGAGAGGTTCGTGCCTCAGTCCCACAAAGAGGAGTTGCACAGACAGTTTGAGCAGTTTCGTCAGGGTGATATGTTTGTGATGCAGTATGAGATGCGATTCTTGGAGTTGGTCCATGATGCTATCTGGTTGGTTCCCACAGACATGGAGAGGATCATGAGGTTTATAGATGGTCTCACTTTTCAGCTACAGTTGCTTATGACCAGAGAGAGAGTGTCTGGTGCTAACTTTGATGAGGTTGTCGACATTTCTCGACAGATTGAGATGGTTCACGGTCAGGAGAGGGTTGAGAGGGAGGCCAAGAGGCCTCGTGGTCAAGGTGGATTAAGCGGTGCTCCTACTGGGGGTCAGTTCTAGCACGGTAGAGGTCGTCATTTCAGACAGGATCAGGCAGCTCGTCCATTTCACCGTGGTGCCAGTCATCAGCAGGGCCAGTCATTATTCGGTGCACTACCAGCGCAGAGTTCTCATCAGGCCCCGTCCGCTCAGGTATCCCCGGGTAGTTCTTCTGGGCATCAAGAGCAATAGTTTCGCTGAGGAGGGGTGGAGCTCAGTCAGCCAGGGGTGGAGCCCAGTCAGATAGGGATCACCCGAGAGGGGGAGGCAAATCAGGGGGTGGCTAGGCCTGTTTCTATGCCCTTCCTTCCAGACCATATGCCATTGCTTCAGATACTGTGATTACAAGTATTGTCTCAGTTTTCACCGAGATGCCTCGGTACTATTTGACCCTGGTTCCACTTATTCATACGTTTCCTCATATTTTTCTCATTTTCTAGATATGCCCTTGAGTCTTTAGTTTCATCTATTTATGTATCTACTCATGTAGGCGATACTATTATTGTGGACCGCGTATATCGGTCATGTGTGGTGACAACTGGGGGTCTGGAGACCTGAGTGGACCTTTTTTTGCTCAGTATGGTCGACTTTGATGTGTTATTGGGTATGGATTGGTTATCTACATATCATGTTGTTCTAGATTGTCACGCTAAGACCGTGATGTTGGCGATGCCTAAATTTTCGAGGGTTGAGTAGAGCGGTTCTGTGGACTATGTACCCAGTAGGGTAATTTCTTACTTGAAGGCTCAGCGTATAGTTGAGAAGGGTTGCCTATCTTATTTGTCTTTTGTGAGGGATGTTATTGTAGAGACTCCTACCATTGATTATGTTCCGGTAGTACGTGATTTCCAGTTGTGTTTCCTGCTGACCTGTCGGGCATGCCACCTAACAGGGATATTGACTTTGGTATTGATTTTGTGTCGGGCACTCAACCCATCTCTATTCCACCATATCGTATGTCATCGGTGGAGTTGAAGGAATTGAAAAACCTGCTTCAGGAACTCCTTGATAAGGGGTTTATTCAGCCTAGTGTGTCGCCTTGGGGTGCACCAATTCTATTTGTGAAGAAGAAAGATGGTTCCATGAGGATGTGCATTGATTACAGGCAGTTGAACAAGGTCAGAGTCAAGAACGCGTATCTTTTGCCTCGTATTGATGATTTATTTGACCAGCTTTAGGAAGCGAGGGTGTTCTCCAAAATTGATTTGAGATCCAGGTATCACTAGTTGAAGATTCGGGATTTGGATATTCTTAAGACAACTTTCAGGACCCGTTATGGTCATTATGAGTTCTTGGTGATGTCTTTTGGGATGACCAATGCCCCAACAACGTTCATGCATTTTATGAACAATGTATTTCAGCCCTATTTGGAATCCTTCATTTTTGTCTTCATTGATGACATCCTGGTGTACTCTCGTAGCCAGGAGGAGCAAGCTCAGCATTTAAGGATTGTATTACAGAGATTGAGGGAGGAGAAGATTTATGCAAATCTCTCCAAGTGTGAGTTTTGGCTCGGTTTAGTAGCATTCTTGGGGCACGTGGTGTCCAGTGAGGGTATTCAGGTGGATCAGAAGACTATAGAGGCGGTGTAGAGTTACTACTTGGTTTTAGGTATTTAGGAGCTTTCTTGGTTTGGCAGGTTACTACTGTCGCTTCGTGGAGGGATTTTAATCTATTGCATCGCCCTTGACCAAATTGACCCAAAAGGGTGCTCCGTTCAGGTGGCCGGACAAGTGTGAGGGGAGCTTTCAGAAGCTCAAGACTGCTTTGACCACTGCTCAAGTGTTAGTTCTGCCATTAGCTTCAGGTTCTTATACCGTGTATTATGATGCCTTGAGGATAGGCATTGGATGTGTTTTGATGCGGGAGGGTAGGGTGATTGTCTATTCCTCACGCCAGTTGAAGACCCATGAGAAGAATTATCTTGTCCATGTCTTGAGTTAGTAGCAATTGTTCATGCCTTGAAGATTTGGTGTCATTATTTGTATGGGGTTCATTGTGATATCTATACTAATCACCGGAGTCTGCAGCATCTGTTTAAGAAGAAAGATCTTAATTTGCGTCAGCGGAGATGGATGGAGCTTCTTAAGGACTATGATATCACTATTTTGTACCATCCTGGGAAGGTCAATGTGGTGGCCGATGCGTTGAGTCGCCGGGCGGAGAGTTTGGGGAGTTTAGCATATCTTGCGGCTGTAGAGAGACCTTTGGCATTGGATGTTCAGGCCTTAGCAGGCCAGCTTCTGAGGTTGGATATTTCGGAGCCGAGTCGGGTATTTGCTTGCGTGGTCTCCAAGTCTTCTCTTTATGACCATATCAAGGAGCGTCAGTATGATGACCCCCACTTGCTCGTTCTTCAGGACAGTTTCTGGCGAAGTGATGCTAGGGATGTGACTATTGGTGATGACAGCGTGTTGAGGATGTAGGGACGGATATGTGTTCCTAATGTAGATGGACTTCGGGAGTTGATTCTTGAGGAGGCCCACAGCTCGTGGTATTCCATCTGGATGAAGAAGGATATAGTTGGGTTTGTAGCTCGGTGTCTCAACTGTCAGGAGGTTAAGTATGAGCATCAGAGACCAGGTGTCTTGATTCAGAGATTAGAGATCCCGGAGTGGAAGTGGGAGCGGATCACCATGGACTTTGTAGTTGGGCTCCCATGGACTTTGAGGAAATTCGATGCTATTTGGGTTATTGTGGATCGGCTAACCAAGTCCGCGCACTTCATTCCTGTTGGTACTACTTCTACTTCAGAGAGGTTGGCTGAGATTTACATTCGAGAGATTGTTCGCCTGCATGGTGTCCCAGTTTCCATCATTTCAGATAGAGGTACTCAATTTACAATGCAGTTTTGGAGGGCCGTGCAGCGAGAGTTGAGTACTCAGGTGTTACACCCCATGTTTTAGTACGTGAAAGTATGCCTTAAGTAAATTGAAGAAAGATCGAAAATGAGATGTTACATTCCGCACTTTCATACGTTAAAGTTTCATCGTAAGCTAATTGATGTAAGTTCGGGAATTGAATTTATTTTAAGATTATAAGTATTATGCAATTTCAAATAAGTAATAAGTAAGTTCGTGAAGTTAAGAGGGTAATAGAATCTAAGAAATAAGTTTCGTCGAAGTTTGGAAATTTGGGATAAAATATGGTCCAAGCTATAATATCTGGTATTTATGGATTAGTGACATACAAGGTAACACGTGATCATGATAGTGACAAGTATAAGGTGTGCTAAAAATGAGTAGTATTTTAAGTAATTTGAGATAATTCTTAATTATGTGGGTAATTTGAGATAATTCTTAATTATGTGGGTAATTGATTAATTATTGAATAATGGAAGATTATTAAGTTAATCAGTGATTAGTGATTAATTAATTATAATATTTGGATAAGATTAATTAAGCCAATGTGGCAGCAATTGGAACAAGGATCAAGACCCAAATTATGACTCTTATATTACATATCAAGGTGGCACTTTTTAAGAGAATTTAGTGGCCAAATCATCATGCCATGTGGGGCCCACACCTAAAGTCTTAAAAACCTTTCTAAACTCACTTTGTATCTCTACAAGGTGATGAAGGATACTTCACCAAGTTCATATAAGAACTTATGTAATAGTAACATGAGTTATCCAACAATTCATACGAGATTGTGTCTTAAGCAACGTGAGGTTTTGTGATTCTAAGGAAGTACAATGCAACCTTTCCCAAGAATATCATACTGATTTTTCCATATTCCAGGTATGTTAAGGCTAAGCCCTTTCATCATTTTGGCATGATCTCGTAATTACACGAGTTTGATAACGAAGCATAAAGAGAAGTTCATACTCCCAAATTTACATACATTATCTTGGTCTCATAAGTTACAGTATTCTCCCTTATCGGGACTTTATGTTCAATTGAGTATTATCTTTTCTAGTCAAGAGAGCAGAGAATATATATATATATATATATATATATACATACAGTATTACAATATTTTTCATTAACATCGAGCTATAATCGATGGGCAGGCCCCTATTGGGCAACCTCTGATCAGATGGTAAGTTATACATCGAGCCTACTGTGGCCGAGCGCCTATGAGCGAGCCTACTACGGCAGAGCATATATATATATATATATATATATATATATATAGATAGAGAGAGAGAGAGAGAGCCTTATAAGGCCGAACAACTTTTTTACTTATTATATCAAGAGAGTTGAGTCAGTATAAGCAGGTGAACATATCTTCAGATTATTTTTGACTTTCAGTTATTATATTATTAGTTTAGTTTCATCTTTCAGTATATTGCCTTACATACTCGGTACATTACTTCATACTGACGTCCCTTTTCTAGGGCCACTGCATTTCATGCGGGCAGGTTCAGACAGACAGACGGGTAGACCTTCTCATTAGGTGTTGCCCGAGTTTAGCTAGATCGGTAAGCTCCATGCCCTTCGGAGTTGCCAGGTCTAGAGATTTATGTACATATTATGTGTATATGTATATATGTTATGAGTAGGTCGGGGTGCTGTTCCGATCACAGTATATCCATCAGTAGAGGTTTGTAGACATATCCTGTCAGTTAGTGCAGTATGTTGGAATTGTAGGCCTTTTATGTATACTTTGTTGGTTTGCCAGCTGTAGTAGTTATGACGGCCTTGTCAGCCCAGCTTTATATTGATGTTTAGTCAGCATTCACAATTTTCTTGCAATGTGGACCAGGGACAAAGTATGACATTATATGTTCAGAGTCCCTTAGTCGCCAGTTGGTACGCAAGGATAGGTGAGACACCAGGTGACGGTCTCGCCCCCCAGGTTCGGGGCATGACAAAAGTGGTATCAGAGCAGTTCTGTCCTAGGGAGTCTACAAGCCGTGTCTAGTAGAGTCTTGTTTATGGGTGTGTTGTGCACCATACTTATAAGGAGGAGGCTACAGGGCATTTAAGACTGTCACTCTTTCTTCTTACTCTAGATCGTGTGGTAGAGCTCGGTGGTAAGAATTCAAACTCCTAAATATATGTTACTCGTAATAAGACAATACCTACATCTGAAAAGACAGTTGATAAGAGATATAACTGTGGAAGAGCTGAGTCAGAGGAACTCAATTTTTGTATGATGCTTACGATGAGTAAATGAGAGGTCTTTAGCAGATCATGTGCGTACTCAAAGGTGTAAGCTTCTTGATAAGGATCCTTAAGTAAAGAATATCTATCCACCCCTATGGTGAAAGACAATGAGAGATTTAGAGGATACATGCAAATTTTAACAAGTAAAAGAAGCAAGATGAAGAAGGGTATGAGGTACCCAGTTAGTGATTATGATCATTATCTACAATTTAGGAAGAGAAATATAAGCATTTTGAGTTACCTTCAATAGTAGCAGAGGTATGTACAATTGGTCACACTGATAAGTTGGTATTTCACCAACTTATATACTTTTGCTATGTTTAAGTGATAAAATCATGTGTTTAATGTCAATTACTTCTATTTTACAGGATGTATGTGATTTAGAAGTAATGGTGAATAAACCAAGTGAAAACAAGCCAAAAAGAAGTAAAAAGAGGAAAATCTGGGCAATGCCCTCAGTGGTCGCATTTGCGACAAAATCATGGGAATAGCGAAGGAAGGCAATATCAGGCAGTGTTCACAAAAGCGAAGAACACTTCGCAAATGCGAAGTCAACCAGGACAGTCAACCTTCACAAATGCAAAGGTTTCATCGCAAATGTGAATATGAGAAGTATAGACAAGGTTGGGAATTGCGAACCTGTGTTCGCAAATGCGAAGATCGAGCTTCAGTCCTGGGCATTTCTGGAATTTCACATTTTTAATCCCCACTCTCATATACTCGACCTAGCAGTCATTTTTAGGGATCTTTTGGAAGTTTAGTTTTAGAAAATCTTATCTTTGGCCTTGTAAATAAAATTTTGTGGAGAGAAGAACAAGTCTTGAAGCTAGGGTTTGCACACACACTTGGGATTTGAAGATTTCACTCTTGTGGTTAAGGTTTTCTTACCCATTTATGTTTGTTTCTTCATTGCCTTGCTTTGTATTGTATATTTAAGTGTGTAGTATTTATTTCCAACACTTGAATCTTGTTTATGGAAATTTACATATTTAAAGTGTGGATTAAATACCTTGTTGTGCTTATGTATTGAATGATTTTATTATATTTATGAAGTGAGTTATTGTTTCTTTAATTATTCTTGTTCTTTAATGTTTCCAAAGGGATTATCTAACCCTAGGACTCTCCCATTAACTCCGAATTAATTTTGGAAAAGATAATTTGGGGTTGGAAAAGATTAATTAACAAGAACTTGAGGCTTGAACCCCCATTTTATAGATTCTACCTAGGGATAGGATTGAACTACTTGTAGCCATATCCGGGTGTGCTTAATCTCTTGATTGGGTTAGGAATAATTCAATTAGAAAGTCTTATTAGTCTTTGGAAAAAGCTAATTAAGAATTATTATACGTGGCTAATTAACATAAACTCGCTCATATTTGTAAAATCGTGAAATACATTGGATCGTTACTTGAGTGTAATTCCCGATGCATTCATTCTTGTCTCCATTGATCATTTTACTTTCTTTCTAGATTAGTCTATATTTTCGTATTTAGTTATAAACACTTTTCAAAATCCAAAATCTTATTTGTTTGGCATTGCGCGATAAGTGATAATTCTCTTGCATTCTTAATCACCCTCATATTGTTCTCTGTGGGTTCGACCCCAATCTAGTTGGGTTACTATATTTGACAACGATCGCTTACACCAAGCGCCACATTTTACGTCGTGGCATGACGCAAATAAACTTTTACCACTTTTCTCGCCACTTTGACGATATGAACTGGTTACCTAGCTTGGAATCAAGCTTGTGACCACGGGCGGTGGGGGGTGGTAGATAGATGACCGAGCCAAGCCTTAATGTCTTCATTTTGAACTTCTTGGCTCTCATGTGAGGCATGTCATTTTGCTTTCTTGTTTCCTCAAATTGCAAGATGTATGGTAAGAACTTTTTATCCTCGCAACGCTCCATTGACTCGTGTAGTTCAACTTCCGTTTTACCACACAATTCCAATGTTTAAAAATGCTTGGAATATGCCTTCAAACCTCCAACTTGCAATTTTTTCCGGATTTTTACATCCTCATTTTCCCCCGGAATAGAGTCAATTTCAACAAAATTTTCAATCACCCCGGTTGACTCTAATTCCATATTTTTGTTGGCATCACTAATACTCATGGAGTCGGTTGGCGGATGTTCAAGTCTTGATTCCTCACAGTAAAACTCACTCTCACCCTCGGAATTCTCTTCTTGGCTTCCATCTACACTTTCAACTTGAGAGGCATGGCGAGCCTCCATTAATGCTTGCATTTGATCCTCCAAAGTGCGGATGTGCTCATCATTTTGAGTCACTTCATGCTTCAATTCCTCGAGTACAAAGTTTTGGTTTTCCTCATTTTCAAGAACGGCCTCCAACATGAGCATCATCCTCTCATTTTAAGCATTTGAGAGTTCTTCTTGGTTTTGTTCAAGTGCCAAGGAAGAATTTTCAACTTCTTTGGCTTTCACTCACCTCCAAGGTTTTTTGAACCCTTGAAGCTTCAATCATTGCATCCATTCGTGAGTGTAACCTTTCGAGTGCCAAATCATTTTGGAGACTAGTCTCCAAAAGTTCTTCCAAGGCATTTTGCTCACGGTTCCCTTCTTCAAGTAAGCACTCCAACATGAGCTTGAACTCTCCATTTCTACCATGCTCACTTTCCTCCACTTCTTCATCCCTAAAATTTCCATCACAAAAAGTAGAATCATCATAGTGGGGGCTTGGGGAAGGGAAGGACAAATATACACAATCATATCGATGACCATTTTGGAAACCACACCTATCAAAAATACTCAACTCATGGGTTTGAGATTGTGCACACAATCCATCCCAGGGAGAATTTAAACAATTTTGCCATGAGTGTGGTCCTCCACAATAAGGACAAGGGTCATCAAATTATGAACAACTACCCTCCGACCAATCTTTATTATATGATGCCATAAGTTTTTTTTTTTTTAACTTTTTTTTAATGAAATATTAAGAAAATAAACAAGAAAAATAACTACACAAATATTCACAAGTTTGAATCAAAGCACTTATGCTTACTTCTCAAACAACCTAAACTACGCCAATTGTTCCCCGGCAACGGCGCCAAAATTTGATACGCTCAAATTACACTTTAAAATAGTGTAAAGCGGTCGAAGTCAAATATAATAACCCAACAAGGTTGGGGTCGAATCCCACAGGGAATAAGTGAGAAAATAATACTTTGATAGTGTGATTCTTAACTCAAATCATAATTCCATTCCATTAGTGAACGGGAATTTTTGAGGATTTGTTGTGTAATAATTTAGTAAATGCAGCGGTAATGAGATTTAATTGAAGTTGTAATTAATATGATTAAGTAGACCAAGGTTGTGTCCCATTTGATGAGCTGTAATGCAAATGGGTATTAATATGATATATTTCTAATGGGAAGTTGTTGATATGCAATTGATTTCTAAATGTCTACTCAATATTTTCCAATAATAGAGTAGAACTTCCTCTTTATAATTTTCCCAAATCTAAAAGAGTTGCACTGAAACCCAAATCACTTGTTACCAAATAAAATCAACTTATTCCTAAGTGAATCTATTAAACAAGGTTTAAAGCCTTGAGTTATTGATATTTACTCTTACCAAATCTAACCCACTTTTCCAAGCTAAGAAAGAATTTATGGCATAAGTTAATGTTTGCAACCACTAAAAATAATTATGAAATGAAGAGTAAATAAATATCAACACCCCATTATGCATATATTCAACGGCAAATACCCAAAGACATAACACCCATTTAGGGTGTTAGGAATAATAAGTGTCATAAATGCTTACAAACCCAAGGATTTCTTGCTCTAATGCTTCCAAAAAGGAAAAGAATATTCAATAGGGTAATGTTCTTCAAAGACCAGACAAGAATGACAGACAAAACCCTAATAAATCTATTTACAGTGGGCCAAAATTCGGGGCCAAAACGGACAAAAATACCCCTTCAAGTCAACTCTGCGTTTGCGTTTCAAAACCCTAGTTTCCAGGTCGTCACCGCATTAATGATATGTGGTTCGCAATGTTGATCTGTGGTTCACATTGCTGATATGCGACCGCAGATCGGCATCGCATTCTTGAGGCAGCATCAGGCACACGGGATTCTGCGGTTAATTCTGCGACTCGCATGTGAGTTATGCGATCGCATAATCGACCGCATTCTTGCTCTTGAATTTGGCCAATATTTCTGTTGAGGTCTGCGATCCCTTGGTGCATTATGCGATTCTCATGTTAGTTATGTGACATCCTCTTGTCAAATATGCGATCGCATAGTGTTAATTTCTTTCCTTTTTATCTCCTTTGATCTCTTTTCCATGTTCTTGAGTGTTTAAGCCTCATGTAGTGCAAAACATCATAATTCTATAAGTAAAAGGAGTAAATGCTCTTGAAACAAGCTCTAACCTAAGAAATTTGGTATTAAATGTGCCGAAATTCTCCGGCACATCACACACCCATCTCAGTTATGCCCTATGGGAGCTAACAAGTTGTAGTTTAAGAGAAGGACGAGATATCAGGATCTGGCTGGGGTTAGAGTAACCCAAAATGGTGGGTGTATTGGTTGCGTTAGTTAACATTTTCGAAGGATATAACAAAGGTGCTAATAGATCTCCTTGTGAGACACCTAGATAGTGCACTCTAGAATAGTATAGCTAGATATGAGTACTAGAATGTTCAAAAACTTTTTTTTTACAAAGATAGGCATTGGAAGCCTTGAAGAGATAAATATTATCTTAGTATGGCTCCCGTCCCTAATAGAGAGATAATGTTATGCAACTCGAAGAGCCAATGGATGGAGCAAGGGGAGCTAAAAACAAAAGAATGTCTTGTTGATGTTTTCAAAAGAAAGTGATAGGCAGAAATATTAGCAGGGAAATAAGAAGAGGGATAAGGAAGCATTATGAGTAAGATGTGATACATGGATGACAATGGTAGAAAAAAATAAAATAAAATAAAATGACAGTATTACATAGTCTATAGTCAAGGGAAGGAAAAGATGAGAGGTGCCACGCCTGGAGACAACAAAAGAGTATAGGCCATAAAGTCGTATCCTCATTTCAAGAAATAATTTTGATGCAGCGCCCCTAGAAAAGGGACGTCAATACGATATAATGTACCGAGTATGTAAGGCAATGTACTGAAAGCTGAAACTGAACTGATAATATAATAACTGAAAGTAACTAAAAGTCAAAGATAATTTGATAATATGCTCACCTGTTGATACTTACTCAACTCTCTCAATATAGTAAGTAAAATAGTTGTCCGACCTTATAAGGCTCGGTATATATATATATAACTGCTCTGCCGTAGTAGGCTCGCTCATAGGCGCTCGACCATACTAAGCTCTGTATCTCGGTCAACTGGGTCGCTCATAAGCGCTCAGCCATAGTAGGCTCGGTGTATAACTTACCATCTGATCAGAGGTTTCCCAATAGGGGCCTACCCATCGATTATAGCTTAATGGTAATGAAAATACTAAAATACTGTATATATTGATTCTCTGCTCTCTTGACTGGAAGAAGATAATACTCAATTGAACATAAAGTCCCGATAAGGGAGAATACTGTAACTTATGGGACTAGGATAATGTATGTAAATTCGAGAGTATGAACTTTTCTTTATGATTCGTTATCAAACTCGTCTAATTACGATTAGAAGGAAAAGTTAGACCCCAGAATAATAGAAATCAGTATGGGCTTGTGAACAAGATAAAATAAACATGAATTAGGGACTGAGTGATTTGATAATGGTCGGCATCATGCGAATTTCAGATTTCGTTCCGGTGATAATAGAATAGACAAAAGAAGAAGATTCATAAGAAATTCAGAGAATGATCATTCAAGAAAATGCTTCCCTAAAGCTAGCAATGTGAGCAAAGTTAAGCTTAAGGGACCGTATATGCCTACTATACTAAGTGTCACCCTCGCGAGTAAGGGATTTCGTTATCCTTAAAGGATTACCACAAGCGGAGTAAGGGTCATCGATGATGTGAAAATATGCCAAAGATTAAGAGGTAAAACATCTATACGTAGATTATCATAGCACTAAATCTTAGTATTCCCCTAAAGTGGGATAGGGAGTGATATGACATTAAGTCAAAATTAAGAGGTTCTAGTAACTTTGGAATGGTAAAGGAAGAATGTGATAGAAATGATATTGTACTTATTCTAAATCCTACAAATATGTTACGATTCCAGAATATTATACAAACATGACATCAAGGAGAGTAAGTAAGGGTTCCGACCCGGGATGTTTTTGAAAAATAAGGAGCCAGCACGAGAGGTAAGTTAAGACAAAATAGATAATCCAAGAATGATTACGCGGAATACTGATATGAGAACGGGCCAACGAGTAGTCAGTAGTTGATTCAGAAAAAGTCTAATTATGGCCGGACAAGAGGATACATACAAATCAACAGAGCACGCAAGATAAACATAGTGAACCCCAACATGAGGCATTCAGTCTCGCAGATACGACATCGTAAGCTTGAGAAATATTAAGGTAGATGTTGGGGTAGTAAAGGTACCGTATGAGGGTTACAGAGATAAAAAAGAGTGACACTAGAAAGAAAATCAAAATATCAACTCAAAAGCAACCCTACAAGCACAATGACATGAAGGTAAGTAAGTAAGGATAATTACAAGTAAGAAAGAACATCAAAAATTACGCCGGATAGACGATGTAATAAGCTCGAAGCCTTACAAGAATCAGAGGGTCCTCCCTAAGTACTATAATGAAAGACTAGCTGAGGAAATAAGGAAGAAGGCTTTAACCTAAGCACAGTGACCTGAAAAGGAAATGGTCTTATAACAACATTCTCATAACAACATTGTACGCACTCCATAAGAAAGTGGAACCTACGTGGCTAATGAACGGGAAGTAAATATCAAAAGTAATATTCGAGATCATATGAGTTGCGCTAAAGTTACGGCATGCGTGGAAACTAAAACAAGCTAAGTATGCACACAACAAGGGGCAGAAAGACAAGGAAAAGTAATAGATTATGTTTAAATAAAGCTGAGATCAAACAAAAGGAATTATTCGATCAATGATCCAGAGTTAGTTACAAACACACTCAATATTTTGGAGTGTTATCCATGCAGCATATAGGTTGACCATCATGCAGTCGTAGAAGACTCCGGTATAAAATTGAGTCCAGGTCATAGACAAAGGATTGAATTGATGAAGGATTGTATCATGGATATTCCATAGCGCCCATGAAAGGCTAAAAGTAATAACTAACACCATGAGCCGCATATCGGAAAATAGCTTAAGCCTACATAAAGGTTGATCAGAGGAAAGAGGAAACTAAAGAGTTACATCAACTAAGTAAATCAGTAGTTTGGTTATTGAACCCTAAACATTATGGACATAGTGATTGAGACCATTGGAGGATCACTCTTAATATCAGAGGTACAAGAGAGAAAGTACAACAACCATATTCTATAATGGCCCTACGATAAAGCTAGTTAGAAGAAGTACCGGCCTCATAAGAAGTTAGTATGAAGCTCCCGCCAGATTGTATATGCACCATAGGTGCAAGTATTATAATAGAGCTTCAAGTTGTGGACGTGAGTTATACCTATGTGGAAGGGAGGTCATGAACAAGAGAGAATATGTGACGCGAGACTTTAAGGTAAGTAAGGTAAAGGTGAACAACGTACAAGATACTCAAATACAGAGGGTTGGGAATAGTCCGTACTTTGGATTGAAGGATAGAAGCACGGGATTCACTATCTAGAACTAATAGCAGCATCGTCTGTAGCATATCCTCCAGCCTATGGTTTCTAGGTACCTAAAGATCCAACCAAGAGAGTAAAGAAGAGTTAGAGACGATGTAATATCTCGCTTGATATTTTAGAATAACACAAGGAAATCTATGGTGCAAGCAAGTTGAAGGAAGGTTGCGAGTAGTATAAATAGATATGTAAAAGTCGCAAGCTAAAGTATAATAAACCGACAAGATTTTATGACAGGAGTAAGGATAAGAAAGGGTGAGTGAGGAGGCGACAAGAAATGTATAAGTCCTCAGGATTAAGCCCATGAAAACAAGAAAGATAATGGTTTCTCTAAGTTATAGAAAGCTCAGTATAGCTTGAATGAACTCAAAGAAGTCTAAGACTAGTGGCATTTAGAAGAGATGGAATGCTACCCTGGTAGTAGAATGAGGGTGTAATTGTGATAGATAAAGGATGGCGTTTGGGTGTTACTCGATTGAATAATGATTTGAAAAAAGGGAAGTTTCATGAATTATACAGGCGCGTAAGGTGAATCACATTGGGATGCTATGGAATACGATTGTGGAAATTACTCCAGATGTTTCCCGATGAGACGTGAGCTCTAATGGCAGTGTTAAATAAGAGGTCAAGTTATCAGTGGTAAATTAAGACCAACATTAAGGTGAATCATTAATGGATGGATAAAAGTTACAAAGTATGAGATGAGATTAGACCATAATTCTTAAGATGAACAGTAATGAAGAAGCATCTAGAAATCCCTGGGCATCCTCGTCCTCTGTACCGCTAAAAGTCGGAGGCTGAAGTCTGCTCAATCTCTCCAACCTGCGTTGCTCGTCCTTAGGCATAGCAGGGACCACATAATCCTGAACCGGAGCAGCTGGCTGAGCCGGGGCTACTACCGGTGCCTGAATACCCTGTGCAGCCTGCTCAAGTGCCCGGGCAGCTGGAGTCTGATTGACTCCCCTGGCCTGAGCTGTGGTGGCAGAAGAAGACATGGCAACGGCCTGAGCCAAACCGGTGCATACCGACAATATCTGAGACAGGGCCTCCTGAAGACCCGGAATAACCATAGGCACTACTGGTGCCTGAGCCTGTCCTGCTGGGACACCATCGGGGGGAACCTGATCATGATCGATAGGGGGATCCTGAGGTACTAGCCCGGCTACTGCACGGGCTGGCCCCTACCTCTACCACGGCCTCGACCGTTCGCTGGTCTAGCCGGTGACAGGTCACCCTGATCGGTATGGCGTGTCCTCACCATCTGTGAGAGAATGAAACAACGTAAGTTCAGATTTCAAGAATCAATAGATCAGCACGAAAGAGTTCAAGAAAGATAGAATGTTTCCTAAAAGTTCGGTAGCCTCTCGAAGATAAGTACAGACGTCTCCGTACCGATCCGCAAGACTCTACTAAACCTGCTCATGAACGTTGAGTCCTATGTAACCTAGGGCGCTAATACCAAGCTGTCACGACCCCAAATCCTAACCGGCCGTGATGGCGTCTATCGTGGAACTAGGCTAGCCGACTACCGCGTGTTCACATTTTCTTTTGAAAATCTCATTTAAGTTTCAAGCATTTCATAACAATATACAGAAATTTACTCAATATAATAGGCCAAATTTTTTATGTACAGTACTGCCATCCCCAAAACCCGGAGCCAACATGTCATGAGCATCTAGTGAGATAAGCCAAAATAAAGTATTAAGATACAAAACTCCGAATCAAAGATAAATACAACAGGAAGGGAAAGCAGAGATGCTGCGAACGCTGAACAGCTACTTCTATATCCCCACGATCCGGCTCCGCTGCGATATATATAAAGCTAATGCTCAATATCTGCTCTTGAATCTGCACGCAGATGTGCAGGGAGTAATGTGAGTTCGCCAAATCAGTAGTAATGGAAATAAATCAAGTCTAAGTAGCAAGGAATCACATAAAACTCAATGTCATCAAGTCACAATATACACAGCCTTCCTTTCCAACAGTATACATAGATATACGAAATCATCATGCCTTAGAAATCAACTTCATAAAAGTCCTTAAAACAATGCACATTTTAACAACTTTAAATCAAAGATTTGGTATGCAAATGAATGTAGTAAAATCATAAGTAGCCCCTCGGGCAAAAACATATTTCATAATCAGCCCCTCGGGCATGCCTCACAATCCCTCAGCACCTCACAATCACTCAGCACTTCACAACCACTCATGCCTCCCAATCACTCATCACTCGCACTCGGTGCACTCACTGGGGTGTGAACAGACTCCGGAGGGGCTCCTTCAGCCCAAGCGCTAATATCACTCAGCACCTCACCATCGCTCTTGGCCCTCGGCCACACTCGGTGGAACCACTCGAAACGCCCCTCAGGCGAAGTAGTAGAACGGGGTACTCGACCCGAAAACATCATTTTAATGCTCATGTAGTGTAAATCAGGCTGAGTTTCAAATAAAACAGTATGCACAATGATGCTGAGTAAAATCATCAACAGGTAGTGAGGAAAACAACAGTAAAACACCCTCAAAGGGTCTAAACAGATCGGCACGAGGCCCCAAATACGGCTTACAGCCCAAATATTTCACAAATCCTGAGAACATAATTTAACATAAGATTTTGAGTAAATATTCAAATCATTAGTTGCTGCGGAGAGGTCCTATTCCAATCCAAAAATCAGTACGCGCCACATATTCTTCATCCGACATGTGCGCCATTCCAAATTTAGTGAGAAAATAATGCAGTCCGGGGTTCCATACCCTCATGACAAGATTTAGGACCATTACTTACCTCTACCGGACCGCGACACTAGTCCTCTATGTCTTTGCCCCACAAATTGGCTCCCGATTGCTCTAAATCTTGCCAAAACCAGTTAACATTATCAATATATACTCAAGGAACACAACCCAATCGAAAATTACTAATTTTAATCAAAAATCTAGAAATTCGGCCAAACCCGAGCCCCCGGCCCATGTCTCGGAATTCAATAATTTTTACATCATTAGAAACCTCGTCCTCCCACGATATTATACATACCAAGAACACTAAAATCGGACCACAATTGCCATTCCAAAACCTCAAAAGAAATCCCAATTCTTTCCTCCCATTTTTCCAACTTTTCCCTACCCAAATCCTTAAATTTTCAAGCCTAATCCTAACAAAATAGCATAGGAACGGGATTAACAACCAAAGAACTTACTTTTGCTGAAGAACCTTGAAATTCCCTCTCAAAATCACCTTCACTGGACTCCTCCCGCCTGTAAATTGATGAAAAATAAGAAATTTCGTGGAGGGGTCCTTTTTATACTTTTCTGCCTAGTCATTTCCGCACCTGCGGACCCAGGTGTGCACCTGCGAGACTCACTTTGCTGGCCAATTCTCGCGCCTGCGACCACCTTTTCCGCACCATTGATATTGCAGGTGCGACAAACTCCTCGCACCTGCGGACCATTCCCTACACAGTCAAAACTCGCACCTGCGACCTTTTTCTCCGCTCCTGCGTAACCGCACCTGCGACTCCCCTTCCGCGGGTGCGAAAACACCAGCAAACTAGCACATCAGATTTCCAAAAATCACTCCAACTTCCCGTCAACCATCCGAAATCAATCCCGAGCCCCTCGGGGCCCCAACCAAACATACCAACACACCCCATAGCGTTATTCCAACTTAGTCGAGCCCTTGAAACACCAACATTAACACGAAAACACCAAATTTATAGCAAATTCAAGCCTAAGAACTTTGAAACTTCTAAATTTCGCCAACTATGCCGAAACCAACCAAAACACCTTCGATTAACCTGAAATTTTACAAACATATCCAAAATGACATTACGAAACTGTTCCAACTTCCGGAATTCCATTCCGACCTCGATAGCCTATTTTTCACTGCCGACCGAAAATCGCCAAAAACTAACTTTCGCCAATTCAAACATAATTCTACACCGGACATCACAAAAATATTCCGAACACACTCCTAAGTCCCAAATCACCTAACGAAGCTATTCGAGCCATAAAATCCGCATTCCGAGGTTGTTTACCAATAAGTCAACTCTCAGTTAACTTTCTCAACTATTAGGCTACTTTAAAAGACTAATTGCCTAATCTCTCACCATAACCACTCTGGACCCAAACCAACTGATCCAACACATCAAAATCAGGATAGCGATATATAACAAATGCAGAAATAGGCGAAATGGGGTAAATCTCACGGAATGACCAGTCGGGTCGTTACATCCTCCCCCTCTTAAACAAACGTTCTTCCTCGAACGAGTCTAGAAACATACCTGGAGCCTCGAATAAGTGAGGATATTTGTCCCACATCTCCCGCTCGGTCTCCCAGGTGGCATCCTCCACCGGCTGCCCTCTCCACTGAACCTTCACTAAAACTATATCCTTAGACCTCAGCTTCTTGACCTGTCGACCCAAAATAGCCACTGGCTCTACCTCATATGACATATCACCCTCAAGCTGAACCGTGTTGAAGTCCAAAACATGGGAAGGGTCACCAACATACTTCCGGAGCATCGAAACATGGAATACTGGATGAATACTCGATAAACTGGGAGGCATAACAAGCCTATAATCCACCTTCCCAACCTTTTGAAGTACCTCAAATGGCCCAATGAACCTAGGGCTCAGCTTTCCTTTCTTCCTGAATCTCATAACACCCTTCATGGGTGACACCTTCAGCAACACCTTATCCCCAACCATGAAAGACACATCTCGGACCTTTCAGTCCGCATAACTCTTTTGCCTAGACTGCGCCATGTGAAGCCGCTCCTGAATCAACTTTGCTTACTCAAAGCATCATGAACCAAGTATATTACCAATATCCTAGCCTCGCCCGGCTCAAACCAACCAACCGGAGATCTACACCTCCTACCATACAAGGCCTCATACGGAGCCATTTGAATACTCGACTGATAGTTGTTATTATATGCAAACTCAGCTAGTGGCAGAAACTGATCCCAAGAACCACCAAAGTCAATCACACAAGCACACAACATGTCCTCCAAAATCTGAATGGTACACTCCGACTTCCCGTCGGTCTGAGGATGAAACGATGTGCTCAACTCAACTTGAGTACCCAACTCTCTCTGCAGGGCTCTCCAAAACTGAGATGTGAACTGAGTGCCTCTGTCGGAAATGATAGAAACTAGAACCCCATGCAATCGGACAATCTCCCTGATATAAATCTCAGCTAACCTCTCTGATGAATATGTAATACCAATAGGAATAAAGTGCGTAGACTTGGTCAGCCGATCCACAACAACCCATATAGCATCAAACCTCCTCAAAGTCCGTGGGAGTCCAACTACGAAGTCCATGGTGATCCGCTCCCACTTCCACTCCGGAATATCAAACCTCTGAAGCAATCCACCAGGTCTCTGGTGCTCATACTTGACCTGCTGACAGTTGAGACACCGATCCACAAACTCCACAACATCCTTCTTCATTCTCCTCCACCAATAATGATGCCTCAAATCCCGATACATCTTCGCGGCACCCGGATGGATGGAATACCGCGAACTATGAGCCTGTGCTAGAATCAAATCTCGAAGCCCATCTACATTGGGCATGCAAATCCGGCCCTGCATCCTCATGACCCCATCATCACCATTAACCAGATCTCTGGCATCACCGCGACGTACCTTGTCCTGAACAACAAGCAAATGTGGATCATCATACACGCGTGCTCTAATCTGATAGTTAAGAGAAGACCTGGAGGCTACACAAGCCAACACCCGCGGGGGCTCTGATAGATCCAATCTCACCAAATGACTTGCTAAGGCCTGAACATCAAGAGCTAATGGCCGCTCTACTACTGGAAGGTAAGCTAAACTCCCCAAACTCTCTACTCTGCGACTCAAGGCATCAACCACTACATTGGCCTTTCCCGGATGATATAGGATAGTGAGGTCATAATCTTTGAGGAGCTCTAACCATCTCCTCTGACTCAAATTCAAGTCCTTCTGCCTCAGCAGATACTGCAAACTGCGATGATTAGTGAAAATCTCACACCACTCCATACAAATAATGCCGCCAAATCTTTAAGGCATGGACAATGGCAGCTAACTCAAGATCGTGCACTGGATAATTCTTCTTGTGCACCTTCAACTGTCTGGACGCGTAGGCAATCACCTACCGTCTTGCATCAATACCGCTTCCAAGCCTACTCTAGAAGCATCACAATAAACTGTGTATGAACCCGAACCAGCAGGCAAAACTAGTACTGGAACTGTAGTCAATGCTGACTTGAGCTTCTGAAAGCTCTCCTCACACTCATCAGACCATCTGAATAGAGCACCCTTCTGGGTCAATCTGGTCAAAGTTGAAGCAATCGAAGAGAATCCCTCCACAAAGCGACGGTAATATCCCGCCAAAAAAGGGAAACTCCTAATCTATATTGCTGAGGACGGTCTAGGCCAACTCTGCACCGCCTCTATCTTCTTTGGATCAACCTGAATCCCCTCACTAGACACCACTTGCCCCAAGAAAGCTACCGATCCCATCCAAAACTCACCCTTGGAGAATTTTGCATAAAGTTTCTCCTCCCTCAATCTCTGTAACACAACTCTCAGATGTTGAGCATGCTCTTCCTGGCTACGAGAATAAACCAGGATGTCATCAATGAACACAATGATGAAGGAATCGAGATAAGGCTGAAACACGATGTTCATCAATTGCATGAACGCAGTTGGGGCATTGGTCAGCCCAAATGACATAACCAAGAACTCATAATGACCATACCTGGTCCTGAAAGAAGTCTTCGGAATATCAGAATCCCGAATCCTCAACTAATGGTACCCAGATCTCAAATCAATCTTGGAAAATACGCTGGCTCCCTGAAGCTGGTCAAATAAATGATCAATACGAGGCAAGGGATACCGGTTGTTCACCGTAACCCTATTCAACTGCCGATAGTCAATACACATACACATGGACCCCTTATCCAGGAGCTCTTGAAGCTGCTCCTTCAATTCCTTTAGCTCCGCTGGTGCCATACGATACGAAGGAATAGAAATAGGCTGAGTGCGTGGCACCAGGTCAATACCAAAATAAATATCTTTGTCATGTGGCATGCCTGGCAGGTCTGCAGGAAACACATCCGAAAAATTACGGACCACAGGAACTGAATCAATAGCGGGGGTCTCACCACCGACATCCCTCACAAAGGCCAAATAAGATAAACACCCATTTTCAACCATGCGCCGAGCCTTCAGGTAAGAAATCACCCTGCTAGGCATATACTCGGAAGAACCTCTCCACTCAACCTTCGGACACCCCGGCATAGCTAAGGTCACGGGTTTAGCGTGAAAATCAAGAACAACATGGTACGGAGATAACCAATCCATGCCCAAAATCACGTCAAAATCGACCATACTGAGTAACAGTAGGTCCACTCGGGTGTCCTGACCCCCAATAGATATAACGCACAACCGATACACATGGTTCACAATAACAGTATCACCCACCGGAGTCGACATATGAACAGAGGTGACTAGAGACTCACGGGGCACATCCAGAAAACCGGCAAAATATGAAGAAACATAGGAATATGTGGAACCAGGGTCAAATAAAGCCAAGGCATCACGGCAACAGACTAAAACAATACTTGAAATCACGACATCTGAGGCCATAGCATCTGGCCTGGCTGGAAATGCATGCATACGAGCCTGACCTCCCCCTCTAGGGCGGCCTCTGGCTGACTGACCACCACCCCTGGCTGCCTGGGTGGGCGGTGAAGTGACTGGAGCTAAAGTCGAGGGTTGGACCCTCTGCTGAGAAGATCCCCCGGAATGGCGGGGACACTGCCTCCATCCGTGCTCGAACTCTCCACACTCAAAACAACTAGCTGGAGCTGGAGGCAGGGACTGATAGAAACCCCTAGCACCTATACGGCCACTAGAAGACTCATGTATAGATGAACCCTGAATTGGAGGTGCTCGAGCTGCACTCTGAGCTGGGAGGGCTCCAAAAGAAGTACGGCCTGACTGAGAACCACGGGGACCCTGCCCCGAAGATGCGCCACTATATGCTGGGCGGCCTGACTGAGGAGGCCTGAATGAACGGCCCCTACCCTACTGATATTGTCCCCTGAAGGGAGCACCACTGGAACTACCCGAACCACGAGGCCTCTTGTCCTCCCTCTCCTCCCGCTCCTAGCAGCGAACAGACTCAATATCTCGAGCTATGTCAACAACCTGCTCGAATGAAGCATCCGATACTCTCTCCCGAGTCATAAACAATCGAAGCTGATAAGAAAGACCATCTATGAACCTCCTCACCCTCTCCCTATCAGTAGGGATATTCTCAGAAGCATGCCCATCCAACTCGAAAAATCTCATCTCGTACTGAGTGACTGATAACTCTCCCTGGCGCAGCTGCTCAAACTGCCTACCCTGCTCCTCTCTGTGGGACTGAGGAACATACTTCTCCAAAAAGATCATGGAGAACTGTTGCCAGGTAAGAGGTGTTGAACCAACCGGTCTACGCCTCTCGAAAGACTCCCACCAAGTAAAGGCAGCACCTAAACTAAAATGTCACAAACGAAACCCCACTGGTCTCTAGAATACCCGCGGTGCACAGTATCCTCTTCCACCTATCTAGAAATCCCCGGGAATCCTCGCACTCTGTACCGCTGAAAGTCGGAGGCTGAAGTCTGCTGAATCTCTCCAACCTGCGCAGCTCGTCCTCAAGCATAGTGAGGACCACATAATCCTAAACTGGAGCAGCTGGCTGAGCTGGGGCTGCTCCTGGTGCCTGAATACCCTGTGCAGCCTCCTCAGGTGCCCGGGTAGCTGGAGTCTGATTGCCTCTCTCGGCATGAGCTCTGGTGGTAGAAGAAGACATGGCAACGGCCAGAGCCAAACCGGTGCATACCGACAATATTTGAGACAAGGCCTCCTGAAGACCCGGAATAACCATCGGCACTACTGGTGCCTGAGCCTATCCCGTTGGGACACCATCGGCGAGAACCTGATCATGATCGATAGGGGGATCCTGAGGTACTGCCACGGCTGCTACGCGGTCTAGCCCCCTACCTCTACCACGACCTCCACCTCTCATTGGTCTAGCTGGTGACTGGTCACCCTGATCGTTATGGCGTGTCCTCACCATCTGTGAGAGAATGAAACAATGTAAGTTCAGATTTCAAGAATCAATATATCAACACGAAAGAGTTCAAGAAAGATAGAATGTTTCCTAAAAGTTCGGCAGCCTCTCGAAGATAAGTACAGACGTCTCCGTACCGATCCGCAAGACTCTACTAAACCTGCTCATGACCGCTGAGTCCTATGTAACCTAGAGCTCTGATACTAAGCTGTCACGACCCCAAATCCTAACCGACCGTGATGGCGCCTATCGTGGAACTAGGCTAGCCGAATATCGCGTGTTCACATTTTCTTTTGAAAATTTCATTTAGGTTTCAAGCATTTCATAACAATATACATAAATTTACTTAATATAATAGGCCAATTTTTTATGTACAGTACTGCCATCCCCGAAACCCGGAGCCAACATGTCATGAGCATCTAGTGAAATAAGCCAAAATAAAGTATTAAGATACAAAACTCCGAATCAAAGATAAATACAACAAGAAGGGAAAGCAGAGATGATGTGAACGCTGAACAACTACCTCTATATCCCCACGATCTGGCTCCGCTGCGATATATATAAAGCTAATGCTCGATATATGCTCCTGAATTTGCACACAGAGGTGCAGGAGTAATGTGAGTACGCCAACTCAGTAGTAATGGAAATAAATCAAGTCTAAGTAGCAAAGAATCACATAAAAATCAATGTGATCAAGTCACAATATACATAGCCTTACTTTCCAATAGTATACATAGATATACGAAATCATCATGCCTTAGAAATCAACTTCATAAAAGTCCTTAAACAATGCACATTTTTAACAACTTTAAAACAAAGATTTGGTATGCAAATGAATGTAGTAAAATCATAAGTAGCCCCTCGGGCAAAAGCATGTTTCATAATCAGCCCCTCGGGCATGCCTCGCAGTCCCTCAGCACCTCACAATCACTCAGCACCTCACAACCACTCATGCCTCCCAATCACTCATCACTCGCACTCGGTGCGCTCACTGAGGTGTGTAAAGACTCTAGAGGGGCTCCTTCAGCCCAAGCGCTAATATCACTCAGCACCTCACCATCAATCATGGCCCTCGGCCACAGTCGGTGGAACCACTCGAAAAGCCCCTCGGGCGAAGTAGTAGAACGGGGTACTCGACCCAAAAACATCATTTTAATGCTCATGTAGTGTATATCAGGCTGAGTTTCAAATAAAACAGTATGCACAATGATGCTGAGTAAAATCATCAACAGGTAGTGAGGAAAACAGCAGTAAAATGCCCTCAAAGGGTCTAAATAGATCGACACGAGGCCCCAAATACGGCTTACAGCCCAAATATTTCACAAATCCTGAGAACATAATTTAACTTAAGATTTTGAGTAAATATGCAACTCATTAGTTGTCGTGGAGAGGACCTAGTCCAATCCAAAAATCAGTACGCGCCACATATTCGTCATCTAACATGTGCGCCATTCCAAATTTAGTGAGAAAATAATGCAGTCCGCGGTTCCATACCCGCGACACTAATCCGCTATGCCTTTGCCCCTTAAATTGGCTCCCGATTGCTCCGAATCTAGCCAAAACCAGTTAACATTATCAATATATACTCAAGGAACACAACCTAATCGAAAATTAGTAATTTTAATAAAAAATCTAGAAATTCGGCCAAACCCGAGCCCCCGGCCCACGTATCGGAATTCAATAATTTTTACATCATTAGAAACCTCGTCCTCCCACGATTCTATACATACCAAGAACACTAAAATCGGATCACAATTGCCATTCGAAAACCTCAAAAGAAATCCCAATTCTTTCCTCCCATTTTCCAACTTTTCCCTACCCAAATCCTTAAATTTTCAAGCCTAATCCTAACAAAATAGCATAGGAACGGGATTAACAACCAAAGAACTTACCTTTGCTGAAGAACCTTGAAATTCCCTTCAATGAACTCCTCCAGCATAAAAATTGATGAAAAATAAGAAATTTCGCAGAGGGTCCTTTTTATACTGTTCTGCCCAGTCATTTCCGCACCTGCGGACAATTGGCCGCACCTGCGGACCCGCACCTGCGAGACTCACTTAGCTGGCCAATTCTCGCGCCTGCGACCACCTTTTCTGCACCAGTGACATCGCAGGTGCGACAAACTCCTCGCACCTGCGGACCATTCCCTACACAGTCAAAACTCGCACATGCGACCTTTTTCTCCGCTCCTGCGTAACCGGACCTACGACTCCCCTTCGGCATGTGAGAAAACACCAGCAAACCAGCACATCAGATTTCCAAAAATCACTCCAACTTCCCGTCAACCATCCGAAATCAATCCCGAGCCCCTCGGGGCCCCAACCAAACATACCAACACACCCCATAACATTATTCCAACTTAGTCGAGCCCTCGAAACACCAAAAAAAAACACGAAAACACCAAATTTACATCAAATTCAAGCCTAAGAACTTTGAAACTTCTAAATTTTGCCAACTATGCCGGAACCAACCAAAACACCTCCGATTAACCTGAAATTTTGCAGACATATCCAAAATGACATTACGAAACTGTTCCAACTTCTGAAATTCCATTCCGACCTCGATAGCCTATTTTCCACTTCCGGCCGGAAATCGCCAAAAACTAACATGCGCCAATTCAAGCCTAATTCTGCACCGGACATCACAAAAATATTCCGAACACACTCCTAAGTCCCAAATCACCTAACGAAGCTATTCGAGCCATAAAATCCGCATTCCGCGATTGTTTACCAATAAGTCAACTCTCAGTTGACTTTCTCAACCATTAGGCTACTTTAAAAGGCTAATTGCCTAATCTCTCACCATAACCACTCTGGACCCAAACCAACTGATCCAACACATCAAAAACAGGATAACAATATATAAAAAATGTAGAAATAGGGAAAATGGGGTAAATCTCATGGAACGACCGGTCGGGTCGTTACATATATGAATCTGTTTTTATTCATGATTTAGTAGAGATGCCTAAACGGATGTGAATGCAATCCTAATGGCAGGGTATCTAATGCACAAAAATTCAAAATGACATACATGTGAGACTTAAACAAGATTTCCTAAATGCATAAATGCTTGAACATGCTTTCAGAATATGCAGAAGAGATGGAACGATCTGTTTATTAGCGTTGTTTTTATCCTAAAGCATGATTTCCAAGTGATAAAGATAATACCATAATAAGATGCTAAAATAGTACACATAGATCTAAGGAGCAGGATATCTAATGCACGATATGCTTGTATACATCGGTCCTAAGCATGAATTCTAGTGCACACATAGGAAATGTAAACCTAGAAGCATGGCATCTACCCTTTAATAAACTACAACATGCATATTCCCACCCATTTTCACTATCCAACCCCAAAGTTGTTTACAATTAATTATTACAGACCATTCGCATGAATTACATAACTGAATAATGAAAAGAAGAAGTTATATTATAGGGAGCCTACTGATAGGCCCAGAATGCCTCATTGCCTTTCTATTCACACCCTTTCACATGATCCAGGTGTGTCAGAGTTCCCTAAGGATTTCAAGGGATCCCGGGCAGTGCTCACACCCAGATTTCATAGCCAAGATGGAGTAAGTGCACTGTGGAATGGCCAGCCTTTGTGTGTCAATGTTCAGAGGGAGCTCAAGGGTCCCAAGGCAATGCTCACACAGAGGGGGCAGAACTTAAGGGGTCTAAGAGTATAGTGGAAGTGCTCATAGCGAGTAAGAACAGTTTTAAAATAGTTTTGAGAAAGAGAGGTTTTAATAGGAAAATAGTTTGAAAACAGACTTGTTTGAAATAGTCTTGTAAAATATGAAAGTTGTTTAGTAAAACAGCAAGCAACAGTCCAAACAGCACCCAAAATAGGCTCATACACAGCCAAAGAACACTGAACCAAGGTAGGTTCAGCAACCACAAACAGGGATAATAGGGGCTGGGGATACATAGGGTATAAAGGTAAACATGTAACAGGCAGAAGTGCACACAATTGCAGAATCAGAGGTATTCTAGGGGGTTCCTAGGATTGGGGTATAGCACACAATTCAGGATTAACACAGAACTTAAGGTACAAATTGTTTTGTCAAAGACAAGTCCATACTAAAACCAGTAAATTACAAAATGGAATAGAATCATATTGGCACATGCTTACAAAAGAAAGGGGTATCATATTCATGCTGATTTTAAAGGGAAACTGTGCAGGAAATACATGCTAAATAGACAAGAATGTAAACATGTTAATCACAGGTTGCACAACAAAACCAGAGATAGAAACAAACTAGAAACACAATGAATTGAAGTAATAAAAGAAACATATTGGTTTGGGAACTTGAATTGAAATCAGAACATACCAGTAAAGAAGACAATAAACACAAAGTGGAGGGTAGGAGAGCACGATAGTTAGCCTTGGCTTGCAGTCGGCTAACTTAGAATAGTAATAAGTAGCACAGAAAGAGAGCAGAAAGCTTTTAGTTGTGAGAGAGAGCTTTTGAACTAGTGTGTGTTCGTGTGTTTGGAAAATAAGAGTCCTGGATATATATAGCTTTGAAAACAGTAGTAAATAAGGTAAAAACCAAAGTCAGGCAGTAATCAAAGGGATTCATAATCAATCCGTATCAGAATAATATGGATACTTCCTTAAATAAGGGAATTAACTCTCAAACGGTAAGAAAAGATTACAAGTAAGGAAATGAATCATGTATAGAAAATAAGGACAGATTACATACATAGTAAGCATAGAGTAGGGAATTGGGGGTAGTTTCATTAAAGAACTACTATAAGAATCAATTGTGTAAAGACCCGTAAAATTTCTATGTCTAAAATAATGCCCGAATAGGTCTCTGTGCTGTTATAACTGTAGAAATTCTTAAAACGGTCCTATACTGAGTAAAAAGTATCTCAGAACTTGAAAGATAAATTTTCCAGAAATTGCGCGTTATGCGACACACTATGTGATCACAGAACAGGTATGCGGACCACTATGTGGTCGCTACCTGGACAGTTTCCTGTCTATTTTGAGGACAGCTATGCGGCCTAGAATGTGATCGCATTTCACAAATGCAGGCCGCATAGTTGTCGCATTCTTGCCCCATGGTTTTTGTGAGGGAGGTTATGCACTATGCGATCGCATAACAAGTATGCGGACCGTATAGTGTTCGCACACCTGGGCAGTGTGGTTCCCATTTTGGCCCATTTCAAGGCCAAATATGCGACAGGAATGCGGATCGCATAGCAGAAATGCGATCGCATTCCTGACCGCATTTCTGTGTCTGGGCTCCTATTTTCTAAATTTAAAACCCGACCCCCTATTTTATAAAACACCCCTTCCCTTAATTTTTAACTATTTTCTGACAAAAAATAGAGAGAGAAAAAGAGAGTTCTTGAATGAGAAGGTTTCAACATCATCCAATTTGATTTTCCAAAATCACTCAAGCCCGAAAATTATCGAGTTATTGTCATCTTCTTCACTCAAAGAGGTAAGTCTTCACCCTATTTCCCCAATTTCTCAGATTTTGTATAAAAATAAAGCACACATAGGTTGGTTCATGAAAATAAAAAGTGAAATCTTGCATGCATGTGAGTTAAACCCCGTAATCTAGTAATGGGAAAAACAAGTTTGGGTAATTATTCTCAAACGGGGGTTAGTAGTCTAAAGGGTCACATAGTGTTTGATAAAATGCTCAATTGAGTACAATATTCCTAATTCTAAGTGAAATATGTCACGTTGTGGAATCGATTGACGGTGCTAGACAGTCCGGTGAATTGTGATAGAAATTAAAAAAGGGACGACTCGAGGTATGTATGGCTAACTTTAATCTTCGTAGAGTCACCTTGTTGGTGTCCGAACATTAGATATAAGCTTCATGTTGAGTATATGTGAATTGATTGTCCGGTTGTGTTGAGGTGTGAGATTTCATTCTCTGATTTTCTTAGTCGACTATCGTAATAATTGAAATTGTGAAAGGTTATTTCTATGTGATTACTCTGTCATGTGAAAGGTTCGTTAAATTCTTGAGTATGTTGGTATGAAAGAATGGTACAAACTCAAATGTGTAAATGTAGCAATTGGTGAAAGGAAGTTGTGAATTGATCTATTTGAACTAAATGACCATGGAAATATCGTATATGACTCGTTGTTGGCAAGGTTTATTGTGGCTTAACTTCATATGGATTGTTGGTTGTAATGAATCTATATTCTTGTTGATGAGCACCTTTGTGGTTGAATTAATGGATGATAAAGACTATTGTGAACACATGATTGTTTGGGTGTTATAAAATTATACTCTTAATGATATGAAGCCCTGTGATTGAATTGTGGGTTGTTATTGTTTGCTATGAAATGTGATCATCCGGTTGGATTGGGTTGCATGCCGCAACACGAAGTAATAAGGGTGGAGATGTAACAAGGATGAAGTGTAAATTGTACGGTGGGATAGGGTTGCACACTGCAACAGATATGTAAGGTAGGATCGGGTTGCACGCTGCAACAGAAGTAATAAGGGTGTGATGTGATTATAAGGTGGGATCGGGTTGCACGCCGCAACAGAAGTAATAAGGGTGTAATGTGATTATGAGGTAGGATCGGGTTGCACGCTGCAACAGGGGAAACGACTGAAATAAGAAATTGTGGAAACCTTATTTGTGATTCTCTGTATCTCTGTGCAATATTTGTTTGGGGTTCTTTAACTTCCTCCTATATTTGTATTGTTTGATTTTACGTAGAGTAAAGTTTGTTTATATATACTAGTACTATTCAATGATACTAGCATCCTTTTTGCCAGGGGAGCTATATCTTTTATATGGATGTAGGTGGGTCCATAGTAGGTAGCTCAACTCGCCGTTAGTGGTGCCTCCTCCTCATCTTTCAACAAGTAATGGTGAGCCCCACTCCCTCCCGGGGCCGTGTGTAATTCATGCCATCTCTTTTGATTCTGTTATGTATTGTAAGGTATAGGTTCTGGCAAGTATTGTATAAACTCCTAGTATCCGTAGAGGCTCCGTAGACATGATGTGGGTGTATATATGTATTTTAGGTAGCAACTATACGTACTCGGAATCGTGGTCTGTACTGGAATGTTATGTATGTATTGTGTATGTTTTGGCAAGTAATTGTGAAAATGCTAAAAGAGAAATGAACGTAGGTTTGTAAACCCACGCTTAAATCCTAAGTTGTTATTTCATATGATATATGGTGCATTGTATATACGGGGGAAATGCGTTGGGTAGGATAGGCAATCCAGGTCCACTTGACCGAGTTCTCCCGGTTAGGTGCCGGTCTTGTCCTTCGATTTTGGGGTGTGACAAAATTGGTATCAGAGCATAAGGTTTTCATAGTGTCCTAGGATGTCTCAGAGCCGTGTCTAGTAGAGCCCTTCTTATCGGTGTGTTGTCGACCACATCTATAATTAGGGGGCTGCATGGACATTTAGGAAAGTACCCTTTTCTTGCTATTATATATCGTTCGATGTGGTGGAAGTTGAGGCTTTCTATCTCTAACTCGTGCATTGTTCCAATTTTCAGTAAATGGCACCCAAGAAGAGAGCTCGACTCGGCCTAGAGGCCAATGCCACCCTAGGAGTGGCCGTGAATTCTTTATCTGATGGTGTGGGTGAGAATGATCCCCCGACCCTGAATCTGCCTAACTCTTCCATCCCAGGCCAGGATATTCCTACTCCTGCTCCAACAGAGGGTGCTACAGTCCCTCCCACTGATGCTCCTGATTCTTCTTCAGTCCCAACTTCCGGTCCCAGTATTTGTGATGGGGACCTCAGGGGAGCTATTCAGATGTTGACTCAGCTAGTGGCCTCCCAGGCCCAAAGATCACATGCTGGCCCTGCATCCTTTAGCGAGCAAGGGGATTCTTCGGGTTCCAGGGTCAATCAGTTTCTGCGGTTAGCCCCTCCTGAGTTCACAGGCACCGACCCAGAGACTGACCCTCAGGAGTTCATTGACGAGATGTACAAGACCCTCCGAGTTATGAGGGATATTTAGATAGAGTGGGTTGAGTTAGATTCCTATCAGTTAAAGGGAGCAGCGTATTCGTGGTTTGAGATGTGGGAGGGGTCCCGTGGGAGGGGAGACCCCCCCTCCCCGCAAAATGGGATGAGTTTGTTGATGCCTTCATGGATCATTTCTTGCCTGCCGAGACTATGTCAGCCCGTGCTGTGAAGTTCGAGGTCCTTAAGCAGGGCAACATGAGTGTGTGGAAGTATCATATGGAGTTTGTGCGCTTGTCCAAATATGTTGTTCACATGGTGCCTACTATGGAGGCTAGAGTTCGTCAGTTTGTTCAGGGCCTTGGTCCCTTGGTTATTAATGAAGCTGCTACAACTGCCTTGCATTCGGATATGAATTATGGGAAAATAGTGGGATTCGACCAGGCTACAGAGGCTCGGAAATTGAAGATAAGGATGGAGAGAGAGATCAGTAGTAGGGCCCGGTCAGCGGGCAACCCTGGGAGCTCAGTTGGAGGTGTGAGATCAGACCTTGAGAGAGGATCATCAGGGCCATCTCAGTCATATGCTCAGTCCTCAGCCAGTGCACCGCCATCAGGGCACATTATCAGTAGGGGGTCGTTTTGGACCCGGTTCAGATAGCAGGAGGTTCCATCAGTCGGATCATTCAGGTGGGAGGTTCCAGCAGTAGTGGAGGGTCCCATGCCCTAAGTGTGGGAGATTTCACACTGAGCCTTGTTACTTGGATATTCCGGTATGCTATAGATGCGGAGTGAGGGGCCATGTTCAGCGAGATTGTCGTGCGCCCAGTCAGGGCACAGGTAGGGGTGTTGCGCAGCCATCCAGTTCTTCAGCCGCTACATCCTCGGCACACCCTCCAGCACCAGCAGGGCACAGAGCAGCTAGAGGTAGAGCGCGGGGTCAAGGGGTACCCAACCAATTTTATGCTTTGAGTGGTCGCCAGAGCACCGAGGCTTCTCCAGATGTTGTCATAGGTATTCTGACTGTTCAGTCACGTGATGTTTATGCTCTTATTGATCCCGGGTCTTCTTTGTCATATGTTACTCCATTTATTGCTTTAAGTTTTGGGATAGAACCCGAACAACTTCACGAGCCATTCTCTGTGTCGACTCCAGTTGGTGATTCTATTACGGTCGTGCGAGTCTATAGAAATTGTGCCATCATGGTGCGTGGTCGGGATACCATGGCCGATCTTATTTAGAAATGGTAGATTTTGATGTAATTATGGGGACGGATTGGCTTTATTCATGCTTTGCTAAATTCGACTGCCGAACTAGAATTATGAGACTCGAGTTTTCTAATGAATCGGTTATCGAGTGGGGGGGGGGGTTAATGTTGTGCCAAGAGGTAGATTCATTTCCTACCTTAAAGCCTCAAAGATGATCAGAAAAGGGTGCATCTACCATTTGGTCCGTGTTGCGAACACCACTTCAGAGGTGCCTGCTCCCGAATTTGTGCCTATTGTGAATGAATTTCTTGAATTATTTACGAACGAGCTTCCTGGGATTCCTCCAGATAGAGAGATCTATTTCGGGATTGATGTATTGCAAGATACGTAGCCAATAGCTATTCCACCTTACAGGATGGCGCCAGCAGAATTAAGGGAGTTGAAGGAACAATTGAAAGGTCTATTAGAAAAAGGTTTCATTCGGCCAAGTGTGTCGCCTTTGGGGCACACCGGTTCTTTTTGTCAGAAAGAAGGATGGATCACTTCGGATGTGTATTGATTATCGGCAGCTCCACAAGGTCACCATCAAGAATAAATACCCATTGCCTCAGAGAGATGATTTGTTTGACCAATTACAAGGTGCTAAGTTGAAAGATTGATTTGCGGTCCGGGTATCACCAGTTAAAAATCAGAGAGCAGGATTTCCTAAGACTGCCTTCAGGACCCGATATGGGCACTTTGAATTTCTGGTAATGTTTTTTGGGATAACCAACACCCCAACAACTTTTATGGAACTTATGAATCGGTTTTTCAAATCGTTTCTCGACTCCTTTGTGATTGTCTTCATTGATGATATTCTTGTTTATTCGCGGAGTTAGGAGGATCATGCTAATCACCTTATGTCAGTTCTGCAGACTCTTCATCAGCACCAATTGTATGCAAAGTTTTCAAAATGTGAGTTTTGGCTAGAATAAGTCACCTTTTTTGTGCCATGTTGTTTCCAGGGAAGGGATTTGGGTTGACCCCCAAAAGATTACAGCGGTGAAGGATTGACCTAGGCCAACAACCCGGACAGAGATTCGAAGTTTCTTGGGTCTAGCTAGGTATTATCAGAGGTTCGTGGAGGGATTCTCTACCCTCGCCTCCCCATTGACTAAGCTGACGCAGAAAGCAGTTAAGTTTCAATGGTCCGATGCATGTGAGAAGAGTTTTCAAGAATTAAAGTCGAGATTGACTTCGGCACTAGTGTTGACCTTGCCAAAAGGTTCAGAGGGATTTGTGGTTTATTGTGATGCTTCGAGGATTGGTTTGGGGTGTGTGTTGATGCAATGTGGTAAAATTATAGCGAATGCTTCGAGGCAGCTCAAGAATCACGAGAAGAATTATCCGAGGCATGATTTGGAGCTCGCAGTGGTTGTGTTTGCATTGAAAATCTGGCGGCATTATCTTTATGGGGTCCATGTGGACGTGTTCACAGACCACAAGAGTCTTCAGTATTTATTCAAGCAGAAGGAGTTGAACTTAAGGAAGCGGAGGTGGTTATAAATACTCAAAGACTATGATATGAATATTTTGTACCATCCAGGAAAGGCGAGTGTGGTAGCCGACGCTCTTAGTCGAAAATCCATGGGTAGCTTGGCACATTTGGAAGTCGGTCAGATGTTTTTGGCTTGGGAAGTTTATCAGTTGGCCATTCTAGGGGTCTGTCTTTTGGCCTCAGATGAGGGGAATGTCATGGTGCGTAATAAGGCGGAGTCTTCGCTTGTATCAGAAGTCAAGGTAAAGAAATTCAGGGATCCTGCTTTGTCACAATTGTGGGAAGCAATTTTGAATCACAAGACTTCAGCATTCTCACTCGGCAATGATGACGGTGTTCTGAGGTGTCAAGAGAGGTTATGTGTTCCAGATGTGGATGATCTTTGGGAAAGGATAATGGTAGAGGCTCATAATTCTAGGTATTCCGTACACCCAGGTTCTACAAAAATGTACCACGATCTCAAGGAAATTTATTGGTGGAATGGTATGAAGAGGGGTGTGGCAGACTTTGTGGCTAAGTGTTCAAATTGTCAGCAAGTGAAGGCCGAGCATAAGAGGCCCGGTGGGTTGACGCAGCTTATGGAAAAACCAATGTGGAAATGGGAGATGATCAATATGGACTTTGTGGAGGGGTTAGCTCGCACTCCATGTAGGTTCGACTCTGTTTGGGTAATAGTGGATCGGCTCACGAAATCAGCTCACTTCTTGCCAGTCAAGTCCACCGATACTGCAGAACAATACACTCAATTGTATATCAAAGAAATAGTCAGACTTTATGGCACTCTAGTTTCTATTATCTCGGATCGAGGGGCCTAGTTCACAGCTAACTTTTGGAAGAAATTTCAGCAAAGTTTGGGTACTCAGGTAAATATCAGCACAGCTTTCCACCCACAGACACACGGTCAAGCGGAGCAGACTATTCAGACGCTTGAATATATGTTACGGGCTTGTGTATTAGATTTCAAAGGTAGCTAGGATGATCACTTACCGCTTATAGAATTTGCTTATAATAACAATTTCCATGCTAGTATTCAGATGACCCCATTTGAGGCATTGTACGAAAGGAGATGTAGATCTCCGATCGGGTGGTTTGAGGTTGGTGAGGCAGAATTGTTAGGACCGGATCTGTGCACCAAGCTATGGAAAATGTTAGAGTCATTCAAGAGAGGATGAAAACTGCTCAGAGTCGTCAGAAATCCTACGCGGATGTTCGTCGTAGAGAATTGGAATTCCAAGTAGATGATTGGGTATTCTTGAAGGTGTCTCCCATGAAGGGAGTAATGCGGTTTGGGAAGAAAAGAAAATTGAGCCCAAGGTATGTCGGGACATATAGGATTGCTCAAAGGGTAGTACAGGTGGCGTATAGGCTGGAATTGCCCCCTGAAATGTCATTAGTGCACCCGGTGTTCCATGTGTCTATGTTGAAGAAAGTGGTTGGAGATCCATCAGCCATCGTGCCAGTTAAGACTATTGAGGTTAATGAAGAATTATCATATAAAGAGCTTCCGGTTGCTATCCTTGATAGGCAAGTCTGTAGATTGAGGAATAAAGAAAGTGCTTTAGTTAAAGTGTTGTGGCAAAGTCAGCATGTTGAGGAAGCCACATAGGAAGCGGAGAATGAAATGAAAGAGAAATATCCCCATTTGTTTGAATAAGTTTATTAGTGATCGTGCGAATTGTCATCTCTAAGCAATTATATGCTATGTTTAGTTTTGTGCAAAAGCACCCCGTTTCCCCCTAATCGCTCTACTATTGTAACTTCTCAAGTTATGCCATAATTGTGTATGATGTGACTATTTGAGTAATGTGCAACCCCTTTGAGTAAATAAAATTACGTGAAACTTATGTAATGGTTAAATGATTAGTTGAAGTGTAGATTGGTAATGATTAATTGAAGTATATATGGCATGTTGAAGTAACTGAATTATATGGGACTTGTCGAGGTGACCAAATTATGTGCAAGGCCATGAAATAACTAGTTATGTGTGGAATTGGTTAGGAACATGTATTTCGGGGGGCTCTCTGGCAGGTAGATAGGCCTAATTGCAGAGGAAACTCTGGCGAAATTTTCAGAAAATATCGGAGTTAGTAAAAATTGGGGGGTTGGCATATTGTGTTTTCAAAACCAAATGACTTCCCGATCCTCATTCGAGGACGAATGATTTTAAGTGGGGGAGGATGTAAAGACCTGTAAAATTTCTATGTCTAAAATAATGCCCGAATAGGTCTCTGTGCTGTTACAACTGTAGAAATTCTTAAAACGGTCCTATTTTGAGTAAAACGTATCCCAGAACTTGAAACATTAAATTTTCCAGAAATTGCGCGTTATGCGACGCACTATGCGATCACATAACAGGTATGCGGACCGCATAGTGGTCGCATGCCTGGACAGGAAACTGTCCAGGCATGCGACGCACTATGCGATCACATAACAGGTATGCGGACCGCATAGTGGTCGCATGCCTGGACAGTTTCCTGTCCATTTTGAGGACAGGTATGCGGCTTAGAATGCGATCGCATTTCACGAATGCGGGCCGCATAGTTGTCGCATTCTTGCCCCATGGTATTTGTGAGGGAGTTTATGCGACACACTATGCAATTGCATAATAGGTATGCGGACTGCATAGTGGTCGCATACCTGGGCAGTGTGGTTCCCATTTTGGCTCATTTGAAGGCCAACTATGCGACAAGAATGCGGACCGCATCGCATTCCTGACCGTATTTCTGTGTCGGGGCTCCTATTTTCTAAATTTAGAAACCTGACCCCCTGTTTTATAAAACACCCTTCCCTTAATTTTTAATGATTTTCTGACCAAAAATAGAGAGATAAAAAGAGAGTTCGTGAGAGAGAAGGTTTCAACATCATCCAATTTGATTTTCCAAAATCACTCAAGCCCGGAAATTATCGAGTTATTGTCATCTTCTTCACTCAAAGAGGTAAATCTTCACCCTATTTCTCAGATTTTGTGTAAGAATAAACACACATAGGTTGGTTATTGAAAATAAAAAGTGAAATCTTGCATGCATGTGAATTAAACCCCGTAATCTAGTAATGGGAAAAAAAAGTTTGGGTAATTATTCTCAAAAGGGGGTTAGTAGTCTAAAGGGTCTCGTAGTGTTTGATAAAATGCTCAATTGAGTACAAGATTCCTAATTCTAAGTGAAATATGTCACATTGTGGAATAGATTGACGGTGCTAGACGGTCTGGTGAATTGTGATAGAAATTAAAAAGGGGACGACTCGAGGTATGTATGGCTAACTTTAATCTTCGTAGAGTCACCTTGTTGGTGTCCGAACATTCGATATAAGCTTTTTGTTGAGTATATGTGAATTGATTGTCCGGTTGTGTTGAGGTGTGAGATTTCATTCTCTGATTTTCTTAGTCGACTATCATGATAATTGAAATTGTGAAAGGTGATTTCTATGTGATTACTTTGTCATGTGCAAGGTTCGTTAAATTCTTGAGTATGTTGGTATGAAAGAATGGTACGAACTCAAATGTGTAAATGTAACAATTGATGAAAGGGAGTTGTGAATTGATCTATTTGAACTAAATGACCATGGAAATATTGTATATGACTCGTTGTTGGCAAGGTTTATTGTGGCTTAACTTCATATGGATTGTTGGTTGTAATAAATTTATATTCTTGTTGATGAGCACCTTTGTGGTTGAATTAATGGATGATAAAGACTATTGTGAATACATGATTGTTTGGGCGTTATAAAATTGTACTCTTAATAATATAAAGCCCTGTGATTGAATTGTGGGCTGTTATTGTTTTCTATGAAATCTGATGGTCCGGTGGGATCGGGTTGCACGCCGCAACACGAAGTAATGAGGGTGGAGAGGTAACAAGGGTGAAGTGTAAATTGTACGGTGGGATCGGGTTGCACGCAACAACAAAAATGTAAGGTGGGATTAGGTTGCACGCCACAACAGAAATAATAAGGATGTGATGTGATTGTAAGGTGGGATCGGGTTGCACGCCACAACAGAGTAGTAAGAGTGTAATGAGATTGTGAGGTGGGATCGGGTTGCGTGCCGCAACAGGGGAAACGATTGAAATAAGAAAATGTGGGAACCTTATTTTTGATTCTCTGTATCTATGTGAAATATTTTTTTGGGTTTCTTTAATTGCCTCCTATATGTGTATTGTTTGATTTTACGTAGAGTAAAGTTTGTTTATACATACTAGTACTATTCAATGGTACTAACGTCCCTTTTTCCGGGGGCGCTACATCTTTTATATGGATGTAGGTGGGTCCATAGCAGGTAGCTCAGCTCGCCGTTAGTGGTGCCTCCTCCTCATCTTTCAGCAAGTATTGGTGAGCCTCACTCCCTCCCAGAGCCGTGTGTAATTAATGCCATCTCTTTTGAGTCTATTATGTATTGTAAGGTATAGTCGGGGCCTTGTTTCCAGCAAGTATTGTATAAACTCCTCGTATCTGTAGAGGCTCCGTAGACATGATGTGGGTGTATATATATATTTTTTGGGTAGTAACTGTACGTATTCGGAATCGTGGTCCGTATTGGAAAGTTATGTATGTATTGTGTATGTTTTGGGAATCAATTGTGAAAATTCTAAAAGAGAAATGAACTTAAGTTTGTAAACCCACGCTTAAATCCTAAGTTGTTATTTCATATGGTATATGGTGCATTGTATATAATGGGGAAACGCGTTGAGTAGGAAAGGCAATCCAGGTCCGCTTGACCGGGTTCACCCGGTTGGGTGCCGGTCTTGTCCCTCGGTTTTGGGGCGTGAAAAATTGATAGTAGTAAAGCAAGAAATAACTAATAGTCATAAAGATCATCATAGTAAATCAATTAAAGAAAATCAATCATAGGAAATTAGGGATTCAAAGTAGGAGTAGTACTGATTTACGAATAATACAACAGGGTAAAATCACACGGAGTTAGGGGTTTACATAGGACAATGACATGAATCACTGAATAAGCATAATACAAGCATAGATTTAGAGGTATCGATAAACAATGAATAGAGATGAATCATAGAATAAGCATGGTAATAGCAACCAGAAACCCTAACAAGCAATATGGGGTAAAACATCATGACATCACAGAATAATCAAAAGAACAGAGTGAACAAAATAGAACAAATGAACACATCGTTTTAGACAAACTCAGAGCCATAGGTGAAAGCTAAGACTTTAGGGTTTTTTAATGAAATAACTCAGACATGGAAAGGGGAAGCATAAACATAACAAAAGTCACATAATAATACTTAAATTTTGAAAGGTAATTGTCTTTTGAAAAAGGGGTTTGAAACCCTAGGTTGAAGATGAAGAGTTATCTTAGAGAAATTAGAAAATCCTTTTGGGGAAAACAACAATAAACTCATAATATACATAGACCTATAACAGATCTAAAAGAAAAATCGGAAAATCTTATGTTTTAGGGTTTCAGAGAACCCAGAGAAAAATGAGAAAATCTTAAAATTTCACCGTCTTTAGCCGGAGAGGTCATAGATCTTACTCAGACGACCGGAGGTGGACATAAATGGCATGAGAACCCATGGGGTGAGTTGAACTGCTTCTGGTTCAATTGAGAACTTCGAACGATGACACGTGCGAAGGGGGGAGCCATAAGGCTGGTAGGAGGTGGGACCTCCATGGTTTCCAAGGAGGAGGCGGCCGGAGAAGAGGAGACAAAGGCTCAGTAGAGGGAGAGTTTAGAGAGAGAGGTGAGAGGATTCAAATAGACGGCTGAGTGCAATGAGAGAGGGAAAATGAGAGATGGGGGCTAGTCACTAGGGGTTTAATTAGGAAAGAACGAATCTGGTATGTTGATTAAAATTAATCAACGATCCAGATCAAAAATGGGGGGCTTGGGTCGGGTTGGCTTAGAGATTGGGCTAGTTAATTGGGTTATTTGGATTGGGTATTGGGCTGGTCTCAATTGGGTGGGGTTCAGATTCGATTTAGGCTAGATTTTAAATAAGAAGGGGCTAATTATTAAATGCCCAATTAAACAGATAAAAAATTAATAAAAATGGCTAACAATTACATAAAAATGAAAATAAGTCTAAATAGGTGAAATTAAGGTAATTAACTAATATTTAAAATATAAAATGACTAACTATTGAACTAAAATCGTATAAAATGTATATTTAGGCTATAATTGCAAAATTATTGTAATTATAGCCAATAATTCAAATTGGCTAATTTATGAAATAATTAAATCCTAATAGGGTTAAAAATAATATATTAAGTCAATAAATATTTTTGAAATCATTTGTAATGCAATTTATAATTAATTATTAGAAATGAAAACACTAGGTGAATTAAAATAAATTAATAAAAATATGGTAAAATTATAGAAAAATACCAATTGCTATGAAAGTCTGATTTTTAAGGTATATATGCAAATTAAAGATAATTTGAGGAAAAATTGGGTATCAACAACTGCCCCTCTTTACCCGGGGAAGGATGAAAGAGTTGTCGGGTAAAGATATGATGGCCAATTTTGACCGAGCGAGGCGGTTTGAAAAGATTTAGGTCGTACCCTGGTTTTTTAGTTGCCTACATATCCCTAGTTTTACAGGAATCATGCCGTATGTAGTTCAGGAGTCATCGACAAAGTATACCAATGAAGTTTTACAATAACGGGCGCAAAATTTAGGGTTAGGTGCACAAACGGCTTACGAGGTTGTTAGGAGAACTGGAGCGGGACCACTCCTGCCGGGATGGTAGTTTGCTCGCCGGATACCTGCAAATAAATAATACAAGCATATATTATGTGTAATTTAAACATGATGCAAATTCCCGTTGGACCATGAATGATGTCTTTGGACGGTTAAGGATGACGGCCTCAGACCATGACGTCCTGGGCTATGAATTACTTGATGCAGGATTCACAGGCCATGAAAATGATGTTCTCGGGCCATGAGGATGGTGCCTCCGAAACATGACGCCTTATAATAATGATATACAAAATTGACAGAGATCCTCAGGACATGACATGATGTTCCCGGGCCATGAAAATGGTGCCTACGAACGATGACGCCTTTGGATGAGTTGGCGATATTTCAGCCCATGTAGATGCAATAGAATGATGCTGACGAGACAGAGCTTAGTCTTGCGAATAAAAGGGTAGAGCCTACCCCAAAAGGAAAGCAAAGTAAATAGTGCTTGAGACAGCGGTTAATCTCGAAAGGTAAATTGGAGGCAGAGCTTAGCCTCGGAAGGCAGAATGGTAGCCTTATGCAAATGCAGATGGAGACATCGCTTAACCTTGGAAGGCAGAAAGGTAGACTTATGCAATGATGTAGATGCAGATGGAAACATCGTTTAGTCTCGGAAGGCAGAAAGGTAGCCTTATGCAAAATGTAGATGCAGATGGAGACATCGTTTAGTCTCGGAAGGCAGAAAGGTAGCCTTATACAAAATATAGATGGAGGTAGAGCTTAACCTCGGAAGGCAGAATGGTAGCCTTATGCAATGCAAATGCAGATGGAGACAACGTTTAGTCTCGGAAGGCAGAATGGTAGCCTTATGCCATAATGTAGATGGAGGTAGAGCTTAAACTCAAAAGGCAGAATGGTAGCCTTATGAAAAGATGCAAATGCAGATGGAGACAGCGTTTAGCCTCGGAAGGAAAAAAGGTAGCCTTATGCAAAATGTAGATGCAGATGGAGACAGCGTTTAGTCTCGGAAGGCAGAAAGGTAGCCTTATGTAAAATGTAGATGGAGGTAGCGCCTAGCCTCGGAAGGCAGAAAGGTAGCCTTATGCAAAATGTAGATGGAGGTAGCGCTTAGCCTCGGAAGGCAGAAAGGTAGCCTTATGAAAGATATAAAATGACAGTAGGATTTCTTAGCTGGTGATGAATTGCGGCATTGTGATTATTGAGAGCATTGTGACTGTGGAGCATTGAGGCATGTGCAAACGTCAGCAAGTGCAGCAGTTTTGAAAGTCGTATTTTGGACAATGTTTATCGTTGAGCGGACAGTTCGTTTAGGGATTTTGCAACCTTAGTGCCTGTAACCAAAGAAATATTGTGAGTTCTATAAATGGGTAGGGGGGTTAGTTCGTATCCCCGCCGGATTTTCTTGACTTGCTGGGTTCAATCTGATGATACTGTCTGTGTTATTGGGGTATAGTTGCTAAACAAAGCTGTTTCAAAAACAAACATTTTTTGTAAAAGCATAAAGAAAATAATTTTAGGATGAACTGACGACCATGACATGACTCGGGACATTGCAACCTCTCCTGCTATGGAATTTTGAGGGTCCTCCTCAAAATTCTGCCCCAGTTTGATGGGTGAATGTCTCTGACTGTTGTTCGTGCGGCGATTGGCTGATCTTGCTTCAGAATTTTGAGGGTCCTCCTCAAAATTCTGCCCCAGTTTCCAATTGCGGGGAAAAATGAATTTTTTATTGAATATTGACTGAACCCATAGGGCTGCCTACGTATCCCCTCTTAAACAGGTATCAGGTCGAGCGTAGTTCAAATTACATCATTGAGAAAGCATAAAGATTACACATAGTAGTGTTTGACTGCATCTGAATTGATTGGCTTTGGCAAGACTTCTCTGTCCATTTCTGCGAGTATAAATGCTCCTCCTGTCAGTACCCGGTGAACCATGTACGGACCCTACCAGTTGGGAGAGAGCTTCCCTTTGTCTTCGTCTTGATGTGGAAAAATCTTCTTCAGCATCAGCTGCCTCGGTGTGAACTGTCTAGGCTTGAATCTCTTATTGAAGGCTCAGGTCATTCTATTCTGATAGAGTTGACCATGACAGACTGCATTCATTCTCTTTCCATCTATGAGGTCTAGTTGTTCATAACGGCTCTTTACCCATTCTGCCTTGCTGAGCTCAGCTTCTTGTATAATTCTTAGAGATGGAATCTCAAGTTCGGCAGGAATAACAGTCTCAGTACCATAAACTAGCATATAGGGGGTTGCCCCTGTTGAGGTGCGAACTGTAGTGCGATATCCCAATAAGGCAAATGATAAATTCGCGTGCCACTGCTTGTGCCTTTCTATCATGTTTCTTAGTATCTTCTTGATGTTTTTGTTGGCGGCTTCTACAACTCCATTCATCTGAGTTTTGTAAGTTGTGGAATTCTTGTGTTTGATCTTGAAAGCCCCGCACATAGCTTTCATCAAGTCACTGTTGAGATTGAAACCATTATCGGTGATGATTGACTCAGGAATCCCGAATCGACAAACAATAAAGTCGCGGACAAAGTCTACCACGACTTTCTTAGTCACTACTTTGTAGGATGCTGCTTCGACCCATTTGGTGAAATAGTCGATGGCTACTAGAATGAACCTGTGTCCGTTGGAGGCGGCAGGCTCGATTGGTCCAATAACATCCATGCCCCAGGTGGTGAACGACCATGGTGATCTTGTTTCATTGAGCTTGTTTGGAGGTATCTTTATCATATCTGCGTATATCTGACAACGGCGGAATTTTTGAACATACTGGATGCCGTCCGTTTCCATAGTCATCCAAAAGTAACCAGCTCGGAGTATATTTTTTGCTAGAACAAAACCGTTCATATGCGGGCCACAGGTCCCAGCATGAATCTCCCCTAGCAGCTTGGATACTTCTTTTGCATCGACACAACGTAATAATCCCAAATCGGGAGTCCTCTTATATAGGATTCCTCCGCTGTGAAAAAAGTTGTTGGATAGTCTTCGAAGTGTGCGTTTCTGGGTGGGATTTGCAAGCTCTGGGTAATCTCCTTTTGCCAAATACTCCTTGATGTCATGAAACCAAGGATTTTCGTCTGCTTCCTCTTCGACATGGGCACAATAGGTTGGCTGATAATGGATCTTTACGGGAATAGGATCAATGAAATTCTTGTCCGGGTGTTGGATCATTGAGGACAAAGTAGCAAATGCATCGGCGAACTCATTCTGGATTCTGGGGATCATGCCGAAATTCTATCTTCGTGAACCTCTTTCTTAATTCCTATACGTGGTGCAGATACGCCAGTATCTTGGAATTCTTGGTAGCCCACTCTCTTTGTACCTAATGTGCCAGCAAATCTGGGTCACCAATCACTAACAACTCCTGGATGTTCATGTCAATGGCCATGTTGAGCCCTAAGATACAGTCTTCATACTCTGCCATATTGTTGGTGCAGGGTAATCTGTGTTTGGCAGATACTAGATAATGCTGAACGGTTTCTGATATTAGGACTACTCCAATGTCAATTCCTTTGAAGTTCATTGCTCCGTCGAAGAACATTCTCCAACCGTCATAGGATTCTACAATGTCTTCTCCTATGAATGATACCTCTTCATCAGGAAAATACATTTTCAAAAGTTTGTATTCTCCATCTACAGGGTAAGATGGTCTGCCAGTGCTTGTCTCTTGACTGCTTTCTGAGTCACATAGATAATATCGAACTCACTCAGCAGGATTTGCCACTTGGCTAGCTTGCCAGTGGGCATGGGCTTATGAAAGATGTACTTCAGTGGATCCATTCTCGATATGAGATACGTTGTGTAGGCATATAAGTAATGCCTCAGCTTCTGAGCTACCCAAGTCAAAGCGCAATAAGTGTGTTCCAATAGAGAATATCTGGCCTCGTACGGAGTGAACTTCTTGCTGAGACAATAAATGGCTTGCTCCTGTCTTCCTGTTTCATCGTGCTGCCCTAGAATGCAGCCGAAAGCTCCCTCTAACACTACAAGGTAGAGTAACAGAGGTCTACCTGGCTCAGGCGGTACCAAGACTGGTGGTGTTGACAGGTATGCCTTGATTTTGTCGAAAGCCTTTTGACAATCATCGGTCCACTTTGTTGCGGCGTCCTTCGTCAATATCTTGAAGATCGGCTCAAAGATAACTATAGATTGTGCTATGAATCGGCTGATGTAACTAAACCTCCCCAAGAAACTCATCACATCTTTCTTGTTCCTTGGCGGTGGTAGTTCTTGAATGTGAACTTTGACGGATCCAATTCTATCCCTCAGCGGCTGACAATGAACCCGAGCAACTTTCCAGCAGGAACTCTGAATGCACACTTCGCGTGGTTCAGCTTCAGATTGTATTTTCGCAACCTTTTGAGGAAATTCCTCAAATCTTCCATGTGGTCAGTGGCTTTCCTAGACTTGATAATAACATCATCTACGTATACCTTGATCTCCTTGTGAATCATGTCGTGGAAGATGGCGGTCATAGACCTCATATAGGTGGCCCCTGCATTCTTCAGGCCGAATGACATCATCTTGTAACAGTACACTCCTCATGGCGTAATGAAACCCGTTTTCTCAGCATCTTCCTCATCCATCCAAATCCGATGATAACCAGCGAAGCAATCCACGAATGATTGTAGTTCATGCTTGGCGCAATTGTCAATCATGATATGTATATTTGGCAAAGGGAAGTCATCTTTCGGACTATCCCAGTTGAGATCCCGTAGTCGACATAGAATCTGACCTTCCCGTCCTTCTTTGGTACTGGCACAATGTTAGCTAACCATGTCGGGTACTCAACTACCCTGAGAACCTTGGCGTTGATATGCTTGGTGACTTTTTCTTTGATTTTCAAACTCATTAAGGATTTGAACTTCCTGAGCTTTTGTTTTACCGGTGGACACATTGGATTGGTTGGTAATTTGTGAGCCACAATAGACGCACTTAGACTAGTCATGTCGTCGTACGAACAGGAAAATATGTCCTCATACTCCTTTAGAAATTCTGCGCATTCTTTCTTTTCTGACAAATGAATGTTGATTCGTGTTTCCTTGATGTTTTCTGAATCTCCCAAGTTGATGATTTCAGTCTCGTCCAGGTTGGACTTAGGTCTGTTCTCAAAATTCTCAATTTCTTTGACAATCTCGTCAGGTATGTCATCTTCTTCTGAATCCGCGTCTGTTTGCTGCGTTGTCTCGTTGCATGTCACAATCATCGGTTATCAAGGCATGTAATAGTAACGATGTATAGGTAAAGTAATGAGAGAAAAATGATATCAATAAATATTGATTCATAAGAAAAATTTGAAAATACTTTTGATAAATTGAACGATTGTTTTGAACATTGAAGATCTTATTGCAGGAATTAAAATGGAAAAAAGGAAATCATTTTGTAAAGAAAAATAATGAAATAGTGCTCATTTTAGCCTTGCTACCCTGAGGCTCGTCGGGCTTTGGTTGTCCTGACATCCCAATTCTTGAGGTACGTCCTTCTGCTCATAGCCTGTACGGAAGGGCCTTCCTTCCCCTCCTCCTCGAGAATAACACAACAGTCCATATCACTGTCCTCCAGAAACACGTTCCTCATTGTTGCAAGTGCTTCTTCTTTGTCTGATCCATAAATAACATTGGCCTGTTGGAAGATCTGCTCCAGATGCGGTATTGGTTTCTCCAAAGGGTAATAAGGACCGCACCATGGTGGCGACCAGTTTTTGAATTCTTCCCAAGTGTATTCGTATCCCAAACCCAAAGTGGTGTCATGCTTCTTGGGTTAGATAGGTTTGGAGATCCCCTGAAGGTTCTTTCCGAGCCCTTTACCTGGCTCGTAGCCTCGCCAATTCATCATACTTGCGATTTTGCTATCCCACCATTTATCTTTGTCGATAGTGTTGACCCGTTACATGTGGTGGTAAGTTTCTCCACCCAACTTCCTTCTTCCTTCAATCACCGGAATAGTCTGGCGACTGTAAATAGTGTTGCTACCGTCACCATGAATAATCACCTCTTGGTGGTTCCACTCGAACTTCACTGCCTGATGTAGCGTTGATACTACGCCCCCAGCATCATGGATCTAGGGTCGTCCTAATAAAAGATTGTAGGACGCTGGCAAATCTATCACTTGGAAGTCCACCTCGAACCAGGATGGTCCCATTTGCAAGCATAGGCTTATCTCACCAATGGTGTACCCTTGAGATCCATCGAAAGATTTCACATTGATTGCTCCATCCTTTATCTCATGCAGCCCTTTATCCAATTTCTTGAGCGTTATCAACGGACAGATATTGAGACTGGATTCCCCGTCGATAAGAATCCTGGTGATGAAATAATCTTCACATTGCACAGTGATGTGCAATGATTTGTTATGGCCCAACCCTTCAAGAGGCAGCTCGTCCTCATGGAAAGTGATCTTGTGACTCTCCAACACTTGGCCCACCATATTAGCCATTTCTTCACTAGTGATGTTGTTTGGCACATAGGCTTCGTTCAACACCTTCAATAAAGCATTCCTGTGTGTCTCGAAATTCTGCAGCAAAGAGAGGATGGATATTTGCGCTGGCATCTTATTCAGCTGGTCGATGACCGAATACTCCTTGTCCTATACTTTCCTCCAAAGGTCGTCCGGACCTGTCTCGACAATGGGAGGCCGATTGGAAGCTTGCCTGATGGATTCAACCAGATGTTCAGGGGTATAGACTCTACCAGTTCTTGTCATACCCTGCGCTGCAACATCTTCTTCAGTCTTGACTTTGCTTTTCCTTCTCGCCTCGGCTGTATAGTCCCATGGTACAGCATTTGTATAGAAAGGTGGCGTGGTCGATATCGCCATCGTGATTGCCGCAGCTACCCTCACTTCGAATGGAACATGTGCCTGGGGTGGCAAGACTGCAACCTCAAATGGTGAGGGTGCATTTGCCAGAGACACGAACTCAACTTCAATCGATAATGGTGTCTTTGCAGGTGACGCTGCTTCAAACTCAAGAGGCATGGACATATTTACCTCAGCATCCTCAGACGGTTGAATCTGGACTATGATCGGGTTGAGAGTGACTGCAGGTTTCTTTTGATCATCGCCTTCTACGATCAACCTGATTGATCCCTCAGGGTCCGAATCATCTTTTATTTCAATCAAGTGGATGCCTCAACCCTTATGGTCCGGAAGATGATTGTTGCAGACATTTGGAGCGGATTCTTTTGCCACGATGACCTCGTTGTCAATCAGGGATTGTATCTTGTCCTTCAAAAAGTGGCATTCATCGATGGTGTTCCCCTTCATGCCGGAGTGGTATGCACAGGACTTGTTTGAGTTAACCCATTGAGAAGGATTCTCAGGGTTTGCAACAGGGATGGGGGTGACATAACCAGCAGCTTTGAGCTTCTCATACAGATGGTCGATGGGTTCAGCGATGGTGGTATACTGTTTTGGGGTCTGCGATCAAAATTAGGACGAGGTCTAGGGAAGTTTTGACGGGTAGAGGGTGATTGGTAATGAGATGGTTGGGAATTTTAAGTGTGGTAGACAGAAGCAGGTTGTGAGTATCTGGGTGAAGCAGGTTGATATGTCGGTGGTGGAGGTGATTGATAAGTTGGTGGTAGAGGTGATTGATAAGTGAGCGTTGGAGCTTGGTATGAGGGTGAGGGTTCTTGGTAATTTGGGGTTGGTTGATATGTGGGTGGAGGTGTTGGGTAAGTTTGGCATTTGAGTGGGGATTTGGTTCTTTGTGGAACCATCACGGCCACGCGTCTCTTTTCTTAGACACACCACCAGACTGCAAAGCCTTGTTTGTAGATTGCAAGGCTTCAAAATTTGTGACCATACTGCTCTTGATACCTTCTTCAATCTGTTCACCTAATTTGATAATGTCGGAGAACTTGTGGTTCTCAATCATCATCAACTGTTCATAGTACTGCGGGTCCTGGGCCCGGACAAAGAACTTGGTCATCTGCTCCTCTTCTAAGGCGGGTCTGACCTTAGCAGCTTCGGACCTCCAGCGAGTAGCATACTCACAAAATGTCTCCGTGGATTTCTTCTTTAAATTCTAGATATAAAACAAAGCTGGTGCGTTCTCTGTGTTGAACCTGAATATGTCCATAAAGTTAGATGCCATGCTCACCCAATTCGACCATTTCTTAGGATCTTGGCTGATGTACCAAGACATCGCATCTCCTTTCAAGCTCCTCATGAACAGCTTCATGCATATCCTTTCATCCTTCCCTACTCCAACCGGCTTGTCACAATAAGTTCTCAGATGGAACCTTGGATCACCTGTACCATCAAACATTTCAAACTTAGGAGGTTTGTATCCCTCTGGCAGTTTGACATCGGGCTGTATGCAGAGATCTTCATAGTTCAACCTTTCGACTCCCTTTATTCCCTCGACGCCTTGAACCCGGTTGGTCAGCTTCCTAAGTTCCTCGGCCAAGTTCTTGATAAGCAGGTCCTTTTCGTCAGACTCAGGTGTGTATGTGATAGGGGGAGTGGAGTTTGGCATGGTCTCCGCGTAGATGGGATTGTTATGGTATCCTGGCGCATGAGTGTGGAAATGGTCATTTGTGGAGTTATGAGGTTATGGGATAAGAAGTGGAGTGTTATTTGGAGTGTGGCAGGCATTGCATTGCGCATGAAGAGTTTTGTTCTTTGGCGGGGTGTTGTGATAATGAGTTGCGGGATGATTTTGCTGCTTTGGGATGTTTTAAGGAGGTGTAGGATTCTGGATGTTAACGTCTGGGATGTTGAGGGAGAATGACAGGTTTTCCAGATTCCGAACTTGATCAAGCTCTTCTTGAGACTTTGACAACTTCCGTTCCAGCTGCGACACAGTTTCATTCTGAATCCGAATACCCTGGCCATTAGTGGCCTCTACCCGTTCAACCACATTCTCATTTCTATTGTTGCCTGAATCTTCCATTTTCTTTTTGCCTTTGTTCTTGCCTCTGGGAGGACTAAGAGGAGCAGAGTGTGGGGGGCCCCTAGATCTTGTAAGATAGGATGATGATTCCAAAGTGCACGAACTAACCTTTGGGGAGGGGAATAAATAAATAAAGAAAAAAACAAAAACAAAAGGTAGCCAAGTCAGTGAGGATTATGAAAATTATTGCGGTATTTAAACACATAGTTCGGGAATGTAAAACGCGTCCTAATTTGGGGACCTCTTTTGTGCCCGACTAGCGAAAAATTGATTTAGAGAACTTAAGATGCTAAAAGCCTCATTTTATTGATAAGAAAATAGACAAATCCCAAAACGACACTAAATAAACAGGAAGTAAAGATCACTAATGGTCATTGGCCTTCTTACATTGATAAAGTAAAAGAGAGACATTCCTATCTACTTGGTCCCAGAAGGACCTTCCCCAGACTCTGCATTCTTGCTTCCCTCGTACAGCTTCCCCAACTAGCGAAGTCCTAGCAATAAGTATGCTCTGGCTAGATGTCCTCCTTCGGTCCCTTCAGTCTTTTGACAGTCTTCAATCCTTTTGACAATTTTTTCCTCTAGCTCCACTATGCCTCGCTCCAAATACCCTAACCTTTTGTTGGTGCTGATAGCCATATCTTTCCATTCCTCGATCAGATTCTTGCTAGACTCATGTATTTCGCAGTGCTCATCCTTACACTCACGGGTCCTCTTGCGCAGCTAGTTGTTTTTGACTTGTGCCTCGGCCTTTTCATCTACAAGCCTGTGGCCCTGAATGAAACCTGGCTCGCTCAGACCACCCCAATTTTCTGCCAACCAACTAGGATAGAAAACGGGTATAATCGGCATGATATCTGGCTCGATGGTGTCCTTCTCCATTACAATCTTGCAGTGCCACATGTGTTGGGCTTGGCACTTATGAGGATTATCGTCATTTTGGAAGTCAGCTCGAAGATGGCCCATCTTGTCGACCTAGGGCATGACTTGCTTCCTACCTCCTTGCCTCATAACTCAAAGAGGGACGTAAGGGTATGTTCCTCTTAGACCAATTAGTATTAGGAACGGTGCATCTTTGGAATGGGCGATGAACTCCTCTGTCGGAAACCACTCAAACATCCACTGAACTTGTTCTTCAGTTAGATTATCAAAGAGCTCGACCCATCCTTTGGCGTTCTCAGGCTGAGCAAACATGTCGGGGATGTAATTCATTCGATTTGGATGGTGGAAAGCGATGTGGTCATCCCAAAATATTCGATGAATTTCTTGTCAGTATTCACCCTTTTGGAGATGTTCCATGAGCCAAAGCTGAAGTAGTAGATTGCAACCTTCGAAGTGTCTTTCCCCTCGCTGACACTTTTCCAAGGCTCGATATATGTCTGCAATGATCATGGGCACAATGCTGAAGTTTTTCCCACCAACTCCTTCCATTAGTGTCTTGATTACCATGGCCAGTCTAGTGTGGATTCTCTCATTCTTTATTGGAAACACAGTCAGACCCAAGAAGTAAAACATGAAGAGGAATACTCTACGGTGGATGTTTCACAAGAATGTAATGGAAAACTCGTTGTGGTAGGTACGGTATGATTTGTTATGACCGTACCTCTCGTACAAGTAGTCAAAAGGGATGTATGACTTCTTTAAGCATACCAGTTCTGCATTCTTCTTCAGACCCATCATTTTGAGGAAACCTCTGCCTGTGCGGTTCTCAAGCATTAGCAACCCCGGGGTTTCCCATACTAGGCCATTCAGTCCTCCTATTTCCTCCAACAAAGGTGTCATTTCAATATCCCCAAAGCGGAACACGGACCTTTCACAATCCCAGAACAGGGTAGCAGCCTCTATTATCATGTTGTTAGGCTGGATTTTTAGGAGATATGGTAGATTGCCCAAGTATTTTCTGACGAAAGTTTTGTCACTAGAATGTAAATCTTCCCACCAACTTAGAAATCTTGGATGGATACTGGATACCATGCCGAATCTGGGGACTTCGTGCCTCATTTTTCTACAAGGCAAACAAGGTTAGGCCCTTACCCCCACCAGACTTGACTATTTAACATCAACAAATAGCATAAAGCCTTTAGTTCTCAAAATAAATGCACAGAACGTGATGATGTCCATTTGGGTATAGGGAAACCTAGTGGACTTTTGGATAAGGCAATCTTAAAAGCTATCGTGCGGACCACACTTTAGCCTGGCTAGGTTTTACCATGATGCATGCAACAACATAACGGAGTAAGGTTTCTATTGGGTTTTAGACTGATACCCTCGAGCGGATAACTCAAGGGGGAAAGGCATGGAACCGTCGACTGCACCGCTGATCGACTAATTTTACCGCAAATAAGCCTTTCCGAATTTAGGGGGTAATAATATAGGAAGAGCGCAACCACTCATCAAGTGTTGCTATAGTATTTTGTTGGGCACGAGTGGAGTATGAATGTTGAGCATGATTATGCAGTAATAAATAAGCATTAAAAACATGTTGTCATGTATTTGCACGTAAGGAAAGCGGTAAATACAGTAGTTATGATTTAAAGTGGTTACAAAGGAAAATAGAGAGACATGTGTTTCTCTATTTTTGGAAGGAATAAATATTCGGAAAAAAATTAATTGCACATAGAGGGGGAAAAGGAATGGGTGCAAAATATCAAACAAAGCATACTGGGGCAAATTCACAAAGCGGTTTATAATGGTAAAAGCCTATAATCCCCAGCAGAGTCGCCATGTTGTCGCGCCCCCTATTTCCTTGCAGAGATCGGGTTTATGACATTCGGTTGAGACAACTCTTTCCTTTTGGGAAAGGGGTTTGTGTTTTTTTTTTTTTTTTTTTTTTTTTTTTTTTTTGAGAGTCTCCACCTAATGATTTTTAAAAGGTGTGTTAGGCCACCAAAGGGATTCATTTACAACTACGTTGTTAATCAGAGAAAGGGTAAGGGCTTGAAATTATTATAAGGGGAAGGTGTTAGGAACCTCTCAGGATCCACAAGTGTGGTTCTCGTCCAAACAGCTTTTGTGAATTTGTACGGCTTACAAACAAACAAATAAAGGCTCGAATAAGAGGGGATTTACGTCTTAAGCATGCAGATATTTGAAAATAGTAAAGAAGGTTAGATTTTGAAAGGATTATGATCTAAGCATATAAAGGGTATCTTAGGTTTATAATAATATGGATCACATCAATACAATACCCGGTAATCACTCCTCGAAGAAGGGCTACACGTGGTATTAGCGCACCGGTCATCATATCCATGTTTTACCCTTTCCCACCCCGTGAAAGTAACTAAATCAAGTGTTGGTCTCGACCTCTATTGTTTGATGTTCCCTGTCCCTTCCTATCAGTCCTGGAGGAATTTAGTACTTCTATCCTATAAGGGATGTTCTAGGCAGACCCTCAAGTTTTAAAGGTGAAAATGCTAAGGCGACAGATAAGAACATGTAGGACTGCAGATAAAGGGAAAGCATGGAAAGCAGATAAAGGCTCAAGTATTCCTCCAAACACAGTACACATAAACAACATGACTCATACACAGTTAAGGTCTTTTGATTCAGACCCAAAAACATGGTATCTAAATGATAATAACAAAGAGGCAGATTTCCAATTTTCGCAATTTAATCCCCTAAGGCTTGCCTAGGCGGGGGACAGTGCTCAGTAGTTGCGGGGATTATTAAAGAACTGTTTGAATTATATCACTAAACATGTTGTTCTAAATGTCCAGGATTTAGGAATTGTTACGAGTTATATGTATCTATTTTTATTCATGATTTACTAGAGATGCCTAAATGGATGTGAATGCAATCCTAATGGCAAGGTATCTAATGCACAAAAATTCAAAATGACATACATGCAGGACTTAAGCAAGATTTCTTAAACGCATAAATGCTTGAACATGCTTCCAGAATATGCAGAAGAGATGGAACGATCTGTTTATTAGCGTTGTTTTTATCCTAAAGCATGATTTCTAAGTGATAAAGATAATACCATAATAAGATGCTAAAATAGTAAACATGGATCTACGGAGCAGGATATCTAATGCACGATATGCCTGCATACATCAGTCCTAAGCATGAATTCTAGTGCACACGTAGAAATGTAAACCTAGAAGCATGGCATCTACCGTTTAATAAACTACATCATGCATATTGCCCACCCATTTTCACTATCCGACCCCAGACTTGTTTACAATTAATTATTACAGACCATTCGCATGAATTACATAACTGAATAATGAAAAGAAGAAGTTATACAATAGGGAGCCTACTGATAGGCCCAGAATCTCAATAATGCCTCATTGCCATTCTATCCACACCCTTTCACATGATCCAGGTGTGTTAGAGTTCCCTAAGGATCTGAAGGGATCCCGGGCAGTGCTCACACCCAGATTTCATAGCCAAGATGGAGTATGTGCAGTGTGGAATGGCCAGCCTTTGTGTGTCAAACTTCAGAGGGAGCTCAAGGGTCCCAAGTCAATGCTCACACATAGGGGGCAGAACTTAAGGGGTCTAAGAGTATAGTGGAAGTGCTCATAGCGAGTAAGAACAGTTTTAAAATAGTTTTGAGAAAGAGAGAGGTTTTAATAGGAAAATAGCTTGAAAAGAGAATTGTTTGAAATAGTCTTATAAAATATGAAAGTTGTTTAGTAAAACAGCAAGCAACAGTCCAAACAACACCCAAAATAGGTTCATACACAACCAAAGAACATAGAACCAAGGCAGGTTCAGCAACCACAAATAGGGATAATAGGGGATGGGGACACATATGGTACATAGGTAAATGTATAACAGGAAGAAGTGCACATAGTTGTAGAATCAGAGGTATTCTAGGGGGATTCCTGGGATTGGGGTATAGCACACACTTTAGGATTAACACAGAACTTAAGGTACAAATTGTTTTGTCAAACACAAGTCCATACTAAAACCAGTTAAGTACAAAATGGAACAGAGTCATATTGGCACAGGCTTACAAAAGAAAGGAGTATCATATTCATGTTGATTTTAAAGGGAAACTATGCAGGACATACATTCTAAATAGAAAATAATGTAAACATGTTAATCACAAGTTGCACAACAGAATCAAAGATAGAAACAAACTAGAAATAGGATGAATTGAAGTAATAAATAAACATATTGGTTTGGGAACTTGAAGTGAAATCAGAACATACCAGTAAAGAAGAAAATAAACACAAAGTGGAGGGTAGGAGATAATAATAGTTAGCCTTGGCTTGTAGCCGGCTAACTTAGAACAGTAATAAGTAGCACAGGAAGAGAGTAGAAAGCTTTTAGTTGTGAGAGAGAGCTTTTGAACTAGTGTGTGTTCGTGTGTTTGGAAAATAAGAGGCCTGGGTATATATAGCTTTGAAAATAGTAGTAAATAAGGTGCAAACCAAAGTCAGGCAGTAATCAAAGGGATTCATAATCAATCAGTATCAGAATAATATGGGTACTTCCTTAACTAAGGGAGTTAACTCTCAAACGGTAGTAAAAGATTACAAGTAAGGAAAGGAATCATGTATAGAAAATAAGGAAAGATTTCATACATAGTAAGCACATAGTAGGTAATTGGGGCAGGTTCATTAAAGCACTACTGTAAGAATCAATTGATAGTAGTAAAGCAAGAAATAACTAATAGTCGTAAAGATTATTGCAGGAAATCAATTAAAGGAAATCAATCACAGGAAATTAGGGATTCAAAATAGGAGTAGTACTGATTTAAGAATCAGCATAGGTTGTACAAAGTAAACACATAATAGGAGAGAGTCAGAAACCCTAGTATTAAAACAGGGTAAAATCACACGGAATTAGGGGTTTACATAGGACAATGACATGAATCACTGAATAAGCATAATACAAGAAGGAAAGACAAAGATTTAGAGGTACCGATAAACAATGAATAGAGATGAATCACATAATAAGGATGGTAATAACAACCAGAAACCCTAACAAGCAATATGGGGTAAAACATCACGAAATCATAGAATAATCAAGAGAACAGAGTGAACATAATAGAACAAATGAACACATCATTGTAGACAAACTCAGAGCCATAGGTGAAAGCTAAGACTTTAGGGTTTTTAAACAAAATAACTCAGACATGGAAAGGGGAAGCTTAAACATAACAAAAGTCACACAATAATACTTAACATTTGAAAGGTAATCGTTTTTTGAAAAAGGGATTTGAAATCCTAGTTTGACGATGAAGAGTTATCTTAGAGAAATCGGAAAATACTTTTGGGAAAAGAAACAATAAACTCATAATATACATAGATCTATAACAGATCTAAAAGAAAAATCAGAAAATTTTATGTTTTAGCGTTTCAGAGAACCCAGAGAAAAATGAGAAAACCTTAACATTTCACCGGCTTTAGTCGGAGAGGTCATAGATCTTACTCAGATGGCCGGAGGTGGCCAGAAATGGCATGAGAACCCATGGGGTGAGTTGAACCGCTTTTGGTTCACTTAAGAGCCTCGAACGATGACACAAGTGCAAAGGGGGAGCCATAAGGCTGGTAGGAGGTGAGACCTCCATGGTTTCCAGCGAGGAAGTGGCCAGAGAAGGGGAGACAAGGGCTCATTAGAGGGAGAGTTTAGAGAGAGAGGTGAGAGCATGGTCCATACGATACAAATGAAACGAGCAAATGCACAATTTCCATAAATGGCTCTATCCATACAAATACTAGGGATTACTATGTTCTTTATTCCCCATGTGTCCGATTATTCTATCATCTGTTTATAGGTCTCAGAAAATATGTAAGTTGATAAAGTTTATTTCATGATATCACTCAAAGGCATAATGGTCTTATGACATTCTGAGAGATTTTAATGACATAATTCTCATGCATTGCATTCATTTATACATGTACATTGACCCATGACCAGACGGCGCTATATACGCATATATATATATATATATATGTATATTATATATATGGGATATGGGAAAAGGTTATGGCGTTATATATGCACCACCACCTGATCAACTGGTATACGTTGATGATTTTGCCCACAGTGGCCGAGATGATATGATGAGATGGCCTCAGAGTCTTGGTGATGTTATGAGCACATGCACTTATGCACGACATGACATTCATACGCATATTCATGACACATAAGTATTTCATGATTTGCATAGTTATCCAGACTTACATGTCGAATCTTTTACTCCATGTTTCTCTCATGTCTATTATTTATTGTTTTTTATTCCTTACATACTCGGTACATTATTTGTACTGACGTCCCTTTTTCTTGGGGACGCTGTGTTTCATGCCCGTAGGTCCCGATAGACAGGTCGAGAATCCTCCAAGTAGGCTATCAGCTCAGCAGAAGATGTTGGTGTGCTCAATTTGCTCTAGAGTTGCATGTTTGGTCAGTACGATTTAGACGTATATTGTTTGGTATGGCGGGGCCCTGTCCCGGCCTTTATGATAAGTATGTACTCTTAGAGGCTTGTAGACAGATGTCATATATACAAATACTTGTATGGCCTTATCGGCCTATATTTTAAGTATATAATGGATCACATTGTCCTTATAGGATCGTATGCCACAAGTATGAGTTTCTATATCAGGTTGAGTCGTTCTATGTCGGGTATTCCCTCATTTTACTCTAGTTATCTCATGACGCCCCTTCTGGCCCACTTACCTATGATGATGTGATAAGTAAGATATGTATGTTGGTACTCAGTTGAGTAAGGGACTAGGTGCATGTTGCAGCCCATAGGTTCGGGTCGTGATAAAAGCGGTATCAGAGCAGCGCTGTCCTAGGGTGTCTATAAGCTGTGTCTAGTAGAGTCTTGTTTATGGGTGTGTTGTGCACCATACTTATAAGCAGGAGGCTACAGGGCATTTAGGACTGTCACTATTTCTTCTTACTCTATATCGTGTGGTAGAGCTCAGTTGTAAGAACTCGATTTCCAACACTCTATCTTATTCATAATACGATAATGCTTACATCCAGAAAGACAGTTGGTAAGAGATTGAACGTGGCTATGGGAGAGTTGAGTCAGAGGAACTCAATTTTTTATGATACTTATGATGAGCAAATGTGAGGTCTTCAGTAGATCATGTGTGTACTAAGACATGTAAGCCTTTTGATAAGGATCCTTAAGGCAAGAATATCTATCCACCCCTATGGTGAAAGGAAATGAGAGATTCAAAAGATACATACAAGTTTCAACAAGTAAAAGAAGAAAGATGAAGAAAAGGTACGAGGCGCCCAGTTAATGAATATTATCAGTATTTATAATTCACGCAGAGGAATATAAGTATTTTGAGTTACCTTCAACAGTAACAGAGGTATGTACAATCGACCACATCGATCTCAGTTATGCCCTATGGGAGCTAACAGATATGGTTTAAGATAAGGATGGGATATCAGGATCCCGCTGGCGTTAGAGTAACCAAAGTGATGGATGGATTATTTGCGATAACTGATATTTCCGAAGGATATTGCAAATGTGCTAATAGATCTCTTTGTGAGACACCCAGATGGTGCACTCTAAAATAGTACATCTAGATATGTGTACTACAAAGACAGACACTGGAAGCCTTGAATGAATAAATATTATCTTTGTGTGGCTCCTGCCCCTAGTAGAGATAGAATGTGGGGCAACCCAAAGAGCCACTAGATGGAGCAAGGGGATCTAAAAGAAAAAGAATGTCTTCTTCGAGTTTTCAGAATAAAGTGATAGATATAAATGTTAGCGGGAAATAAGAATAGAGTTAATGAAGCATTATGATTAACATATGATGCATGGATGACAACGTTAGATAACAAAGATGACAGTATTATAGAGTCTATAGTCAAGTGAAGGAAAAGACGAGAGGTGAAAGGCCTTGCGACACCAAAAGAGTATAGGCCATGAAGTCATATCCTCATTTCGAGATATAAGTTCGTGACTCTAACGTGATTGCCAAAAGGAAAATTTAGAACCCAGAGTAATAGAAATCAATATGGACTGGTGAACAAGATAAACTAAACATGAACTAGGGACTGAGTGATTTGATAATAGTCGGCACCATGAGATATTCAGAGATTGCGTTCTGACGATAATAGAATGGACAATAGAAGAAGATTCATGAGAAATTCAGAGAATGGTCATTCAGGAAGACGCTCCCTAAAGCAAGCAATGTGAGCAAAGTTAAGCCTAAGGGATTCCATGTGCCAATTACACTAAGTGTCAACCTCGCGAGTAAGGAAATTTTCTATCCTTGGTACATTTTGATTACCGCAAGGCGAGTAAGGGTCATCGATGATGTGAAAAGACAACAAGGATGAAGAGGTAAATATCTATACGTAGATTGTCATAGCACTAAATTTTAGAACTCTCCTAAAGGGGGAATATGGAGTGATGTGGTAGTAAGTCAGAATTAATTGGTTCTAGTAATTATGGAATGGTAAAGGAAGAATGCGATAAAAATGAGAAAGGAATGAGATTGCACTTATCCAAATCCTACTGATGTGCTACGATTCTAGAACATAATGCAAGCACGACGTCAAGGAAATGAAGTAAGGGTTCCTACCTGGGATGTTATGGATAAATAGGGAACCAGTGCGAGAGGTAAGTTAAGACAAAGGAAATAACCCAAGAAAGATTACTGAGAATATTGATATGAGAATGGGCCAAAAAATAGTTAGTAGTTGATTCAGGAAGATTCTAGTTATTGATAGAAAAGAGGCTACAAATAAATCAACAGATCATGCAAGATAAATGTAGTGAACCCCAACATAGGGAATTCAGTCTCGCAGATACGACATTGTGACCCTTGAGAAATATTCATATAGGATTTGGGGTAGTTAAAGGTACCATATGAATGTTACGGAAATAAAAGAGAGTACTACTAGAAAGCAGTCAAATATCAGTTCAGAAGCAACCCTACAAGCACAAGGTCGTGGAGATAAGTAACTACAGATAATTATAGGCGAGGGAAAACATCAAAAATTTTGTCAAGTATATGATGTGATAAGCTCGCAGCTTTACAAGAGTAAGAGGGTCCTCCCTAAGTACCACAATGAAAGACTAGCTGAGGAAATAAGGAAGAAGGCTTCAACCTAAGCACAGTGACCTAAAGAGAAAATGATCTTGTAACAACAGTCTCAATACAACATTGTATGCAATCCAAAAGAAAGCAGCACCTACCGTGGCTAATTAACGGGAAGTAAAATTAAAAGTAATATTCGAGATCATATGAGTTGCAGGAGATTCCGACATGCGTGAGAACTAAGATAAGCTAAAGGCATTATTGGATCAATGATCCAAAAATAGTTACATTATGAACACACTTAAGGTTTCGGATTATTATCCATGCAGCATATATGTTGACAATCATACAACCGTAGAAAACTCCGGTATAAGTTGGAAGAAAGAATTGAGCCCAGGCACAGACAAAGGATTGAATTGTTACCAAATTGTTTCATGGATATTTCATAACGTCCATGAAGGGCTAAAGTAATAACTAATTCCAGGAGCCACAGATCGAAAGATAGCTTAAGCCTACATAAAGGTTGATCAGTAGGAAGAGGAAACTAAAGAGTTACATCAATGAAGTAAACCAGGAGTCTGATTATTGGACCCAGAAAATTATAGACATCATGATTGAGAACATTTTAGAATCATTCTTAATATCAGATGTACAAGAGAGATAGTACAGTAGACATAATTTATAACGACTCTACAATAAAGCCAGTTAGAAGAGTACCAGCCTTATAAGAAGTCAGTATGAAGCTCCCACCGGATTGTGTATGCACCAAAATGCAAATGTTATAATCAGAGCTTCAAGTTGTGGATCTGAATTATGCCTATGTGTAAGGGAGTTCATGAAAGAAATAGAAGATATGATGCGAGATTTTAAGTCGAAGATAAGCAACGTACAAGATACTCAGATGCAGAAGGTAGGAATAGTCCATACTTTGGATAGAAGGCTAGAAGAGCGGGGATTTAGTATCCAGGAATTATAGCGGCGTCGTCAGTAGTATATCTTCTAGCCTATGGTTTCTTGGTACCGAGAGATCTAGTCCGGAGAGCAAAAAAAGAGTTGGAGACGATGTGATGTCTCGCTTGATGTTCCAGAATATAAGGAAATCTATGGTGCAAGAAAGTTGAAGGAAGGTGGCGAATAATATAAATAGATATGTTTAGGTCGCAAGCTAGAGTATGGTAAAGCGATAAGGTTTTAGCAAGATATGAGTAAGGATAAGAAAGGGCAAGTGAGAAGGTAACGAGAATGGATAAGTCCTCGGGATTAAGCTCATGAAAATAAGAAGAGCTGATGGTTTCCCTAAGTTATACAAAGCTCAGTATAGCCCGATTGAACTCAAAGGGGTGTAAGGCTAATAGCATTTAAAAGAGATGGAATGCTGCCTTGATAGTAGAATAAGGGTGTAATTGTGATAGATAAAGGATGATGTTTGACCTTCGATTGAGTTATGATTTGAAGAAGAAAAGGGGGGATTTGATGAGTTGTACGGGATTAGAATAACCCCCCCCCCCTATAGGATGAAATACGTTGGGATGCTACGAAATACGGTTATGGAAGCATGGTATCGCCCCCAGGTGGATCAGTCTAATCATTTCAGATGTTCCCCGATGAAACGTGAGCCCTAGAGGCAGTGTTACATAAGAGGTCAAGTTATCTGTATTAAGGTGAATCAATATAGGATGGATAAAAGTTACAAAGTATGAGATGAGATTAGGCCATTAGTCGTAAGGATAAGCAACGAGAGTAACCTGGAGTTGGTAGCAGACCTCAATAACGATAAATCGAAGTAAAAGTTATGGTATACTGCTTAGATGTAGTAAAGCTAATGACGTCCAAAGGTACAACTTGACATAATTTAGTATATGTTCACAAAGTGAGGCCTCGAGATTGGCTAAAAGCTGGAGTAAATAGGAGAGAGAGTCGCATAGGTGCACAGCCGTATAGGATGCATGATAGAAGGTAGCAACAATTACGAGATTAGAAGGATTAAGACTACAAGTTGTGCTGTGAGAAAGAGGCTTAATGGGGGGAGGGGGGAATGTCCCGACCTTTGGATTTATTCAAAGATCAGTTGTCTAAATGGCAAGGAGATTATTAAAGTATCCACAAGAGCTATGGGTTATGAGAATGATAAGTGCATCAGTCAACATTCGAGGTCGAATGCTCCAAAGGGGGGAATGATGTTATGCCCCGCAGTATTATATTACGATGATGTTACGCCTCGCAGTATTATATTACGATAATGTTACGCCCTACAGTATTACGATGATGTTACGCCTCACAGTATTATAGTACGATGATGTTATACCCTACAGTATTACGTCGATATTATGCTCTGCAGTATTATATTACGATGATATTACGCTCCGCAGTATTATATTATGACGATGTTACACCCTGTAGAATTGTATGTTGATTTGTCATATGATAATTGACATCAGTTCAAGCAAAAGATTATTTGGAGATTATAAATATGATGCTATTTCAAACAAGTGATAGGTAAATTCGTGAAGATGAGAGGGTAAGCGAATCGAAGAAAATGAGTTTTGTCGAAGTTTGACAATTTGGGACAAAATATGATACGAGCTATAATACCCGATATTTATGGACTAATACCACTACATGACCATGAGAGTAAGGTGTATAAAGTGTGTTAAATTTGAGTAGTATTTTAAGTAATTTGAGATAATTCTTAATTATGTAGATAATTGATTAATTATGGATTAGTGGGAGATTAATTAAGATCTTGGGATAATTTTAAAGACCCCCCAACATGGCAGCCCACAAAGTCACAACATATGACTCTTAAGTCATTCTTCAAGGTGGCATTTTAAGATTTGGGTGGCCAACTAAGCCACAAAGTAGGGCCCACTCCCAAAGGTTAAGAAAACCTTTCTAATTCATTTTTTGAATCTCTACAATGATAAGGAAGCTTCAGCAACTCATTCAAAATGTTATCAACGTGACTTTGCTACCGAATATTATATGAGACTACATAATTTTATAGCAACTGGATTTTGCGATTCTAAGGAAGTACGGTGCAATCTTTCTCAAAGAATATCATACGGATTTTCTCCTACTTCGATCCGTTGTTACATGTTTTGTCGCAATCAATGTGTGTTGGAGGGATTGTCAAGAGAATCGTCTCAGGTATGTTAAGGCTATCCCTTCTTTCCTTTTGGCATGGTCCATACGATACAAACGAAATGAGCAAATGCACAATTTTCATATATGACTTTATTCATAGAACTACTAGAGATGCATATGTTCTTGATTCCCCATATGTCCGATTATTCTATCATCTGTTCATGGGTCTCAAAAAATATGTAAGTTGATAAAGTTTATTTCATGATATTACTCAAAGGCATAATGGTATTATGACATTCCGAGAGATTTTATTGACATAATTCTCATGCATTGCATTCACTTATACATGTACATTGACCCATGACCAGACGGCATTATATACGCGTATATATGTATATTATATGTATATGGGATAGGGGAAAAGGTTATGGCGTTATATACGCACCACCACCTGATCAGCTGGTATACATTGATGATTTTGCCCACAGTGGTCGAGATGATATGATGGGATACTCTCAGAGGCTTGATGATGCTATGAGCACATGTACCTATGCACGACATGACATTCATATGCATATGCATGACACTATAAGTATTTCATGATTTGCAGAGTTATCCAGACTTACATGTTGAGTCTTTTACTCCATGTTTCTCTCTTGTATATTATTTACTGATTTTCATTCGTTACATACTGTACATTATTTGTATCGGCGTCTCTTTTTCCTGGGGACGCTGCGTTTCATGCCCGCAGATCCCGATAGACAGGTCAAGAATCCTCCAAGTAGGCTATCAGCTCAGCAGAAGATGTTGGTGCGCTCCATTTGCTCCGGAGTTGCTTGTTTGGTCAGTATGATTTAGACGTGTATTATTCTGTATGGCGAGGCCCTGTCCCAACCTTTATGATAAGTATATACTCTTAGAGGATTGTAGATAGATGTCATATATACGAATACTTATATGGCCTTGTTGGCCTATATTTTAAGTATATAATGGATCATATTGGCCTTATAGGCCTGTATGTCACAGGTCTGAGTTTTTATATCAAGTTGAGTCGTTCTATGTCGGGTATTCCCTCAAATTTACTCTGGTAATCTTATGACGCCCCTTCTGACCCACTTACTTATGATGATGTGATAAGTAAGATATATATGTTGGTAATCGGTTGAGTAAGGTACCGGGTACCCGTTGTAGCCTATAGGTTTGGGTCGTGACACACATACAAGGTTAGAGTCGTACAGGTTGCATGATAGAAGGTAGAAACAATTACGAGATTGGAAGGATTCTGAACACAAGTCATGGTGTGAGAAAGGGTCTTAAAGGGGGGAATGACATGTCCTTTGGATTTATTCACAGAACAATTGCCTAGATGGTAAGGAGAGTACTAAAGCATTCACAAGAGCTATGGGTTATGATAATGATAAGTCCATCAGTCAACATTCGAGGATGAATGTTCCGAAGAGGGGAATGATGTTACACCCCCTATTTTTGTACGTGAAAGTACGCCATAAGTAAATTCACAAAAGCTCGGAAATGAGATGTTACATTCCGCATTTTCGTACGTTAAAATTTCGTCGTAAGCTAATCGATGTAAGTTCGGGAATGGAATTTATTTTGAAATTATAAGTATTATGAAACAAGTGATAAGTAAATTCGTGAAGGTAAGAGGGTAAGAGAATCGAAGAAATAAGTTTCGTCGAAGTTTGGTAATTTGGGATAAAATACGGTCCAAGCTATAATACCCGGTATTTATGGACTAGTGCCATACAAGGTAACACATGACCATAATAGTGACGGGTATAAGGTGTGCTAAAAATGAGTAGTATTTTAAGTAATTTGAGATAATTCTTAATTAGTGAGTAATTGGTTAATTATTGGATAGTGGGAGATTGTTAAGTTAATCAAGAGATTAGTGGTCAATTAATTATAATATTTGGATAAGATTAATTATGCCAATGTGGCAGCAATTGAAACAAGGATCAAGACCCAAATTATGGCTCTTATATTACATAGCAAGGTGGCGCTTTTTAAGAGAATTTGGTGGCCAAATCATCATGTCATGTGGGGCCCACACCTAAAGGTTTAAAAACCTTTCTAAACTCACTTTGTATCCCTACAAGGTGATGAAGGATACTTCAGCAAGTTCATATAAGAACTTATGTAATAGTAACGTGAGTTATCCAACAATTCATACGAGGTTGTGTCTTAAGAAACATGGGGTTTTGCGATTCTAAGGGAGTACAGTGCAACCTTTCTCAAGAATATCATACAGATTTTTTCCTACTCCAAATATGTTAAGGCTAAGCCCTTCCTTCATTTTGACATATACCACAAGCCACCATGCTCAAAATCAATAACCACACGCAATTCGATCAACTACTCAAAGTGCATTACCATAACCACGTGGAGGCAAATGACACAGTGCCATACAAACCCTGAAAGAACATAACCAATACGCCATCAATCATGCAATACTTAAATACTCATCTCGCTCAAATTCCGTTATAAGACCACAATAGGACCGCACCATGTATCAAAGAATCACAACTCCTCATAGCATAGAAGAGTAACTCATAGAAATTTTCAGAACACGGATAATCTTAGCAACAGCCAAATGGCACATCCCTCAACAATAGCATTATGGATCTAACCAATCCGACTCGGTGTAGATTACACATCCTAACTGGGTCTACTAATGGGCCCCCAATCGACTCCGGGCACCCACAATAGATAAATAAACCTCTGAAAGCCCACAATGACTGAATCATAACACATAATATCATCTGGCTAGCTTCGACCATGACTTCACAGCCCACAACCATGAAACAATTCGCTCCTGAGAACTCCCAGTCTCCAAACCCATCGAACACATGAATCACCATATTTGATCCCAACTCCACCGCCAAAATGTCTAACACATCTCTAATACACGATCATCCCATAAGAAATAATTCTAAAATTCTTCCTTGCCACATAGAAAAATACGAATATCAGTAGTTAATCAACCAGGAGAGTGTCGCAGTACCAGTGAAGTATCTACAAATCAAACACATTGCTCCTTCTGAAATACATACCCTCTTCAAGCCACACCAGATAGGACCATCATTTACTTAGTCATCCGAGACCGTCCATACTGCCTATGAATTTCTGACCTTCCCTCCAAAACTAAATTGCGACCTAGCACATGCAAATCTTAAATCCCACACCACATACCACACACCACATCTACCATGCCATCATATGAAAAAAAATATAAGAACTTCATAGTCCACTCCGGGTCTCCCGCAACTACATACTCAATTAGCCAAAGACCTTCCATTTGATTTCATCCCGGAGATAGTCACAATACACAACATGTTCCACTCACGGTAGGAAGTATACACCCCGAATTGTGGTAGCAACCATTGAGAACCTTTGGAACTCATTTGCACATAATCAAGCCATCGGAACTAAATCTCTCTAACTCAACCACGCCACGCGAGTCACCAAACCGAAGAGCATTGCCATAAAACACCTGTAGAGACTAGCCACTTTGCAAGTAACCAATGAACTGATCATACCCATTACTGTCCTGATCCAAGCAACTACCAAGCTGACCTATTTCTCCAAGTCCCTTCCAAATTGCCTTAAAATTGATACTTCTCCTTCCTAGAAAACCACGATCCCTAACCAAAATTTACCACACAAGAGACCCTAGTATAAAACCAAAACGCCTTAAGGCCCACAAGCCGTTGAATTCCCTCTTAAGCACCCCGAAGCACCACAAACTAGACACTCACTCTAAAGAGACCTTATGCGAACCTAAAACTATTTCCTTCACCTTCTTGTTATGTAAATGCATAATCTGTAATGATATAAAAATGCCACAACTCTCGACACCGTCCAATGCCACTATCAGGTCCTAGCCATATACAAATCTTGACAATTTCAAATAGCTACATTTAAATCTTGAGTCTATTAGAACCATTATCGAGAGTCATCCATTTTTCTCAAATCTCAATTAAACGGACCGAACGACCTGTGCCCCATTAGCACACTAACACCCAAGGGAGCAACCCACACTCCTAAGCAACCGAGCAAATTCCTACTCTATGCATACTATACCCTTCACAACTAACCACTCAATTATTCCATGATTCCTATATGCCTATATAGTGTAATGCAACCCGTATCTAGAAATTTTCTTACTCGAGTCATTCTAAATCATGAGCAGCGCCTGAGGACAGTGCGTCAGACCTTGACAGAGAAGAAGTTGTATGCAAAGTTCTCAAAATGTGAGTTTTGGTTGAGTTGTATGCCATTCTTAGGCCACGTGGTATCGAGTGAGGGCATTCGAGTGGATCCGAAGAAGGTAAAGGCCGTGCAGAGTTGGCCCAGGCCATCCTCAGTTATAGAGATTCACAGTTTCCTTGGCTTGGCAGGTTACTACCGCTGTTTTGTGGAGGGATTTTCATCGATTGCAGCCTCTATGACTAGATTGACCTAGAAGGGTGCTCCATTTCAGTGGAAAGAGGAGTGTGAGGCGAGCTTTCAGAAGCTCAAGACAGCTTTAACTACAGCCCCAATCTTGATATTACCTACTAGTTCAGGGTCCTATACAGTTTATTATGATGCCTCGTGAGTCGGCCTTGGAGCGGTGTTGATGCCGAATGGTAGGGTGATTGCCTACGCGTCCAGACAGTTGAAGATACATGAGAAGAATTACCTTGTCCATGACCTTGATTTAGCTTTCATTGTTCATGCCTTGAAGATCTGGCGTCATTATTTGTATGGTGTACCTTGTGAGATTTATACTGACTACCGAAGTTTGCAGCACATATTCAGGCTGAAGGATCTAAATTTGTGCCAGTGTAGATGGTTGGAGTTGCTAAAGGACTATGACATCACTATATTATACCACCCGGGGAAGGCCAATGTGGTGGCCGACGCCTTGAGTCACCGGGCGGAGAGTTTGGGGAGTTTGGCATACCTTCATGCAGCTGAGAGGACTCTAGCCTTAGATGTTCAGTCCTTAGCCAGTCAGTTCGTGAGATTGGATCTTTCTGAGCCTTGCCGGGTATTAGCTTGTGTGGTTTCTCGATCTTCCTTATTCGATAGTATCAGGTAGTGGCAGTACGATGATCCTCATTTACTTGTCCTCAAGGACACGGTCCAGCACGATGATGCCAGAGATGTGACCATTGGAGATGACGGGGTATTGAGGATGCAGGGTCGGATTTGTGTGCCCAATGTTGATGGGCTTCGGGAGTTGATTTTTGCAGAGGCCCATAGTTCGCGGTACTCCATCCATCCTGGTACTGCGAAGATGTATCAGGATTTGAGGCAGCACTATTGGTGGCGAAGAATGAAGAAGGATTTAGCAGAGTTTGTAGCCAAGTGCCTCAACTATCAGCAGCTCAAATGTGAGCATCAGAGACCGGGAGGATTGCTTCAGCAGATTGAGCTTCCAGAGTGGAAGTGGGAGCGGATCACCATGGACTTTGTGGTTGGACTTCCTCGGACCTTGAGGAAGCATGATGCTATTTGGGTGATTGTGGATCGGCTGACCAAATCAGCCCATTTCATTCTGGTACTGACTACTTATTCGTCGGAGCGGTTGGCGGAGATTTATATTCGGGAGATCGTTCGTCTACATGGTATTCCAGTTTCTATTATTTCAGACAAAGGTACTCAGTTCACTTCACGATTCTGGAGAGCCGTTCAGTAGGAGTAAGGTACCAAGGTGGAGTTGAGCACAACATTTCACCCCCAGACGGACGGACAGTCCGAGTGCACTATTCAGATTCTTAAGGATATGCTCTGTACGTGTGTGATTAAGTTTGGAGGGTCTTGGGATCAGTTCTTTCGATTGGCGGAGTTTGCTTACAACAATAGTTATCAATCCAACATTCAGATGGCACCGTATGAGGCTTTATATGGTAAGAGGTGCAGATCTCCGGTGGGTTGGTTCGAGCCGGGTGAGGCCAGGCTATTGAGCACAGAGTTGGTTCAGGATGCATTGGAGAAGGTCAAGGTGATTCAGGATAGACTCCGTACAGCCCAGTCCAGACAGAAGAGTTACACGGACCGGAAGATTCGTGATGTTTCATATATGGTCGGAGAGCGGGTTCTGCTTCGGGTTTCGCCTATGAAGGGCGTTATGAGATTTGGGAAGAAAAGGAAGTTGAGTCCGAGGTTTATTGGCCCTTATGAGATATTGAGGCATGTTGGGGAGGTTGCTTATGAGCTTGCCTTACCTCCCAGCTTGGCAGGAGTTCATCTGGTATTTCATGCTTCGATGCTCCGGAGGTATCACGGTGACCCGTCTCAGGTCTTGAATTTCAGCGCAGTCCAATTGGACAAGGATCTATCATATGTTGAGGAGCCTGTAGCTATATTGGACAGGCAGGTCAGAAAGATCAGGTCGAAAAACATTGCTTCAGTAAAGGTTCAGTGGTGGGGTCAGCCGGCCGAGGAGGAGACCTGGGAGACCGAGCAGGATATGTGCAGCAGTTACCCTTATCTTTTCACTACTTCAAGTATGTCTTTATGCTTGTTCGAGGAAAAAATAATTTTTAAGTGTAGGAGGATGTGACGACCCGGTCGGTCGTCTTAAGAATTAACGCCCCGATCCCTTATTAACTCTTTTCCCCAAGTCTATTTCTGCTAAATTGAATTGCCGGGACGTTCGGTTTTGAGTTTCGGAGAGTTTTGGGACACTTAGTCCCCAAATGATAGCTTAAGTGTTGTTAAGTTTCCCGTAGTCTGAGTAGTGTGAAGACGGCCTCGGAATGGAAATCTGACGGCTCTGTTAGCTCCGTTGGGTAATTTCGAGGTTGGGAGCGTGTTCGGAATGTATTTTGGAAGTCCGTGGCTCATTTAGGCTTGAAATGTCGAGGTTTGAATTTTTGGAGTTTCCGGTCCGATAGTGAATTTTTGATCTGAGGGTCGGAATGGAATTCCGGAAGTTGCAGTAGTTCCATCATGTCATTTGGGAAGTGTGTGCAAAATTTGAGGTCATTCGGATAAGTTTAGACGTGTTTCGGCGTCGGATGTGAATTCTAGAATTTTCTTAAGTTTCTAGGCTTGAACCTATGCATAATCGATGATTTTGATGTTACGAGATGTGTTTTTAAGGCTCGACCTAGTTCAAATAAGGTGCTAAGGTTGGTTGGTGCTTTTGGTTGAGGTCCCGGGGGCCTCGGGGTTGTTTCGGATGCTTAACGGGTGAAAAATTAGGAATTTGCTGCTGCTGAACCAGGCCCCTTCTGGTATCTTCGCACCTGCGAAGGTTTTTTTCCACAAGTGCGGACTCACAGGCGCGAGGGCCTTGATCGCATGTGCGATAGGGGGAGTTTTGGCCAGTGGTCACAGGTGCGACCTGGGTTCCACAAGTGCGGGACCGCAGGCGCGACCAAATGACCTCAGGTGCTGCCCCAGTGAAGCTTAAGTGATTTTCGCACCTGCAATGCTTTTTCCGCAGGTGCGGTGATCGAGTCCACAGGTGCGATTTCCCTGTGTGTTTAATTCCAAAAATCCGAGAGTTCATCTCATTATTCTAAAAATCGGGTAAGAGCTCAAGAAGTGGCGATTTGCTGTGGGTTTTGAAGAGAAGGATCATAGGTAACATTTTCTAATCCTAATTCATTGTTAGACCATTATTTCCCGTTGTTTTCTTTAGTTTAATTATCAAAAATAGGGGGAAAGCCATAGGAAAGGGGATGAAATGTTCCCAATCCGAGATTCTGAAAAATTATGGGGTTTTTGGCATCGGATTTCGATTGTTTCTGGTTGAATGAGTTCGTGAGTGAATGGGTGTACGGAAAATATAACTTTTACCCGATTCCGAGTCGTGGGCTCGAGGGGCATTTTGGTCATTTTACATAATTCTGCGCCTTAGCTTGAATTAAACAGTAAAAATCAGTTGCATGAGATGTTATTTATGATATGTAATTGAATTTTATAGATTTGGGCCATTTGGAGTCGGATACTCGTGGCAAACGTGTGGTTTCGAGTTGATATTGAGCTGGTTCGAGGTAAGTGGCTTGCCTAACCTTGTGTGGGGGACCTTACCCCTTAGGATCTGATACTTGGTAATTGAATTCCTTGTACGTGAGGTGACGAGCACGTACTTGTGCTAATTGTTGAAAATCCGGTTTACTTTAAATATTTAGCCTGAGTTTCTTCCTTACCTGTTTTATTCTAATTACAATTATAGCCTATGTTAGTTTAGAAAGCATGCCTAGTTGACTTAAATTGCCTATTTGCTTAAGTTTCTTGATTGTACTACGTGAAGCATGTTAGGCTAAAACTACTTGTTGCTTTGTAATTTTCTTTGCACTCTATTTCTGAATATCTTCTTGCTGTGGCTGCGTATTTACATTGGGACTACAGATGTGGGATTCCGGTAGCTCCCCCCCCGCCCCATTGTTTGTTTACTTTGGGACTGCGGGTTAGATTCCCGATAGATCCCCCTGCACATATTTACTTTGGGACTGCGGGTTCGATTCCCAATAGATCCCCCTGCACATTGATAAATGGACTACAGGACGGTATGCCGGGAGATCCTTCGGAGATACACATATGATGGACTACAGGACGGTATCCCGGGAGATCCTTCGGTTATACATATTTACTTTGGGTCTGCGGGTTCGATTCCCGATAGATCCCCCTGCACATTGATAGATGGACTACGGGACGGTATCCCGGGAGATCCTTAGGTTATACACATATGATGGACTATGGGACGGTATCCCGGGAGATCCACTGAACAGTTAAGAAAAGGACTACAGGACGGCATCCTAGGAGATCCTCATTGTTACCATTATTATTGAGTTGTTCATATTCCGTGTTTACTCTGTTCTTGTGTTTGTCATTTTCCTTGTTTGACCTGTCTTATTTCACTGTTGTATTCATTATTACTGTCTGTTTTCATACTGTAAATCCCTATTATATTGTTTGACCTCAGTAGGGCCCTGACCTTCCTCGTCACTACCCGACCGAGGTTAGGCTTAGCACTCACTGAGTACCGTCGTGGTGTACCCATGCCCTTTCCTGCGCATGTTTTTCATGTGCAGATCCAGGTACCTCCACTCAGGCGCATTATCCCCGAGGTTGAGAGATACAACAGAGACTTCGAGGTACATCTGCTGCGTCCGCAGACCAGGAGTCTCTATCTTATTCAAGCTTTTGTGAAAAGTTTATCATTCCTTACAGTTGTATAGACATTCTGGAGTTAGAGCAGTGTATTATTTTCTGTTAGCCTGTGGTTCCCGTGAGTTTCCGGGTTTTAGGGTGATGTTGTAGACTTCCGTATTATTTTGGGTGGTATATGCCATGCGGCATTTATTTACAGTCCTTCTTTTAGATTGTTTAGTTTTCCTTTACTTAATTATTTCCGCAAGTTATGTTGATATTCCGCATTGCTAGGCTTACATAGTTATAGGGACTAGGTGCCTTCACGACATGTTCACGGAGGGCGAACTGGGGTCGTGACATGAACATAGCAGAATTATACTCACTGATAGATTTAAAATCTTTTAGCCTTAAATGAGTCCAGTCATAACGTGCCCGTGGAAGAACGACCATATTCAGGTGGTCATATCTATCTTTCAAATTATCCCACAGTATGACTGGATCTTTAACAGTAAGATATTCCATTTTCAAGCCTTCATCAAGGTGATGGAGTAGGAATATCATGGCTTTGGCATGGTCTTGGTTTGATGCTTGATTTTTGTCCTTAATAGTGTCTGCCAGACTCATCGCATCAAGATGAATTTCAGCATCAAGCACCCAACACATGTAGCTTTTGCCTGATATATCCAGGGCTACAAATTCAAGTTTAGAAAGATTTGACATTATTTAGAAAACTAAAGTTCGTACCTTTGATACTTTCAAAGTATTTGTTCGAGATGGCAGAGTCTCGTATTGATAACGTATTATAAAATAACGACTGTAAAGTAAATAAACTAAAGACAAGTGTAGAGAGAAACTAATATATTATTGAACTTTCAAACTGATGTACATAATGAACTGAAATCTCCTCTATTTATAGAAGAAAGGAAGCTGCATACAAGCTTCTGTGTAAGCTGCTTGTAATCTGCTACTGCAAGCTACTGTGTAAGCTGCTTGTAAGCTGCTACTGTACCAGATGTAGATAATCTTCTTCCGGGAGTACTGTTTATCCATAACGGAGTACCAAAATGATAAGCTTCTTCAGGAGGCTTATTTCCAATAGAGTACTAAATAGATAAATATATTTACGGCAGTGTCCCATACGGATAAGCTTCTTCAGGAAGCTTATTTACAACGGGGTACTAAATGAACATCCATTATATAATATATATTTATAAAAAAATCCAATTCATATTTGGATTTTCCTTAGAAGTCATTAATTAATATTTTGATAAAAAGAAATTTCAAATCCCATAACAAATAGATTTCATATTGTAGACGTCTCTAATGGGATTTACAATCCAATTTCAAATTGGATATTTTATTAATATTTATAAATATCCTATACATAAATAAATATCGAGTATGACTACTAGAAAGCTTCAATTTATTCACAATATTAATTATATCCTCTGTGCTAGTAAAGAATATAATAATATTTTATTTAACTAAATTTATTTAACTAATTAAATTCTTTAATTTAATTATCAAATAATAAAGCAGTTAATCATTTAGCAAAGATCAGAACACTCGTTAGTGTGAGACCCCATAGGTTCAATACTAAGCCGGTAGTAAATTAATCAAATCAATGAACTAATCAAGGGTGGCATCTAACAACACTCCTTAACGATCGGAGAGCATGAAGTATACAATTTACTCTCAAGAACCAGTAGAAGAATAATATAGTATCCCTTCTGTCCTTATATCTCTGAGTCACCCTAGGATATGGTTCAACTGTCAAACACTAATAGGCGACTAACTATGTGTCCATGTCAAATATAATCGACCTTTAAATGACCTAAGAAACTCTTTTCTTCTTTCATTCAATTGCCATGGCCAAGGTCTTAGTTTGGTCGTTTATAATTCATGACAACATGGAGCTTAAACTCATTACCAAAAGTTGACAGATTCCATCTTGATCAACACTAATTCTACAAGTATTTAATTATACACAATATCCTTTCAACTATCGCCCTAGGGCCATAGGTGTCTAGTATCAAAGCACAACAAAATAACTTGTCAATCACTATGACGATCTCAGGTCAAAGGAAATTCTTACATCACATTTTTCAAGAGAATATCCTATTGACAGTTTATGATAATTCTAACCATTAGGAATTATCCAATGAGTCGATTCAATGATCATATCTCTATATGCACCATCTATCTATGTGATTTAGTTAATGACATCAACTAATCTTTATCCCATAAAGACAATCACATAAATATTGATCTAACCGAATTAATAATGTCCAAATTAATAATCCTACTATCAAGAACAAATTTAGATTAAATTATAAGAAACTTTACTCTCATTTTCATGATCTTCATCACAATGTCAAGTCTCAAAATATAATCAAGGCCCTTATCAAGTTAATCAAACAATTAATAAAAATTATGATAAAAGAATATCATATGTCATATATTTTATATCAAATAAAGTTCACAAAAATATGTTCAAATCATCAAATATGAGATTAGATCTAGGGCATATCTACTATATCCCTAACAATCTCCACTTGCACTAGAGCCAATATCTCTTGTACTTGATTCCTAATTTTCACTTGTGCTTGGCAATCTCTTTTGTGCCAAGAGCTTTAGTGAATGGGTCTGCAGCATTTTCCTTTCCATCAACCTTTTGAATCTCAACGTCTCCGAGTTCGATGATTTCTCTTATCCAATGATACCTTCGCAGAACGTGTTTAGATTTTTGGTGTGATCTTGGTTCTTTTTCTTGAGCAATGGCTCTATTTTGTCACACAATAATGGAGTTGCACCTTCTATTGAAGGAATCATACCAAGTTCAGTTAAGAACTTTTTCATCCATACAACTTCTTAGCAGCTTCACTAGCTGCTATATATTCTGCTTCAGTCACTGAATCAACTATTATACCTCTTTAAGATGGTATCAATGTACAAAGATTGGGAAAGTCCAATCAACTTCCTTGATCTATCTCTATAGATCTTTATTCCTAATATATAAGTTGCTTCTCCCAAGTCTTTCATGAAGAACTGTTCAGATAGAAAAATCTTGATACTTTGCAATGTCGGTATGCCATTCCCTATGAGTAATATTTCCTCAACATATAGTACTAAGAATATAATTATGCTCCCACTAATCGTTTTGTACAGACAAGGTTCTTCTTCGCATCTAACAAAATTGAACTTTTCAATTGTCTTGTTAAAGCGAATATTCCAATTTTGAGAAGCTTGCTTTAGTCCTTAAATGGATCTTTGTAGCTTGCAAATCTTATTATGATCAGGCGGAGATGTGAAACTTTCAGGTTGTGTCATATACACATCCTCTTCTAGCTCATCATTAAGGAAAGCCGTTTCACATCCATTTACCATATTTCATTGTCAGAACCTTGTGTCGCCTCTTCATAGGTCTTAGAGTCATCATCATTTTAATCAACCTCATTTGATACATCATCTTGTGCCATTATACTTAATCTAGTTGGTACATGACGCTCTCGTATAGACCTTCTAAGAGGTTCTTGTAAAACTTGCTCACCGTTTAAGATGGAAACTTACTTGTCAACCGTTTAAGATGGAAACTTACTTGTCAACTTCAAAACATCCAATAAAGGTTCTTCAACTTGTGCCTCATGATCTTGTTTTTGTGTTGATTCATTAGTTTCTTGAACTTCATTAAGTTCTATTTCTCCACTATAATTTCTTTCCAAAAGAAATTCCCTTTCCAAAAAGTTTGCTCTTCTAGACACAAACACTCTATGGTCATAAGAGTAATAGAAATAATATCCCATTGTTTCTTTGGGATACCCAATGAACCTACACTTATCAGATCTTGAGTCAAGTTTATCAGAATGAAGTCTCTTAACATAAGCTGGACAAACCCACACTTTAATATGCTTAAGGTTAGGCTTACGTCCTTTCGGTATCTCATATAGTATTGTAGAGACTGACTTAGTAGGAACTTTATTAAGTAAGTATGTTGCTTGTCACGGCCCAAATCCGCTAGCCCTGATGGAACCTAACCCAACCCGCTAGGTAAGCCAACTAATAACTACCTAATTCCAATAATAGTAATAAGACAATCAAACAAAGGAATTATCTGAATGTTAAACCTTTCCCAAGGGCTGGTAGTACAAATCATGAGGCTTCAAAAAATGAGTTTATAAAGAGGAAATAAAATAAATACATGGTCTGTTTGAAAAGTACATAAGAAGAGCTTTAAAATTTCTATGGCTACCATGAAAAAGAGGTAGCTACAACAGGAACGCATGTACATCTTCAAATCCGGCAACCATCGAGCACAACAACAACAACAACAGCCAACATCTGCACGCAATGTGCAGAAGTGTAGTATCAGTACAACCGACCCCATGTACTGAGTAAGTAACAAACCTAACCTTAGGTTGAAAGTAGTGGCGAGCTGGAACATAGGTCGGGTCCAACACCAATAACCAGCAATAGTTTGTAACAATGTAAATCAATTAAATAAAGAAGTAGCTCAGAGATAAAATGCTCATCATTTTCATAGTTTCCCAAAGTAGTTCTGTTGTTCAAGTATAACAGTGAAAAAACCTAAGTCTTTTATCGAAAATTTGCCAAAAATATGAGTAAGTTGAAAATTGTAATCTTCCTCGAAAACTGTAATTTTTTCCCAAAATCTTTTCATCAAGTAAATATTTCATTTTCAGATAACATGAGGAAATTACCTCTCCATGCCTATATTCAATATGTATGAGAAGTCATGAATGAAGTGATACCGTACAGCATGAGAAAAAATGCATCTTTATGTCTGTATGTCAAGTGTGCATATCAAATGCGATGCAACTCAGTGATAAAACCATATGCATACTCTCAAAGTATCAATCACTCAGTCCTCCCAATCACTCGTCACTCGGTACTCGGCACTCGCACTCAGTAGGTACCTGCACTCACTGGGGGGGTGTACAGACTCAGGAGGGGATCCTACAGACCAAGCGCGATATCAATCCAATCATGGCATAAATCAATGAAACATGTTGCGGCGTGCAACCCGATACCATAATATCCTCACAATCAGACCCTCGACCTCACTCAATCATCAATCTCTCCAGTCTCTCTCTCTTGGACTCACAATGTCATGAAATTAGCTTGAATATGATGACGTGATGTATCAATAAATAACAGCAGATACTGAGATATGACATGCATATGAATGCGTATGACTGAGTATATAAAACAATTAAAACAGATAACTCCACCGCAGAAATGACCTCAGTGGGTCCTAACAAGATAAGCATGTAGCCTAGACATGGTGTTTAACATGTATCACAGCTCAATAGCTCGAGTACGTAGAAATTTCATGATTACAGGTAAGGTCAAGTAACTACACAGTACCACAAAAGTAACAGAGTCACAATTCACACGGTGCACGCCCACACGCCCGTCACCTAGCATGTGCGTCACCTCAACACCGATCACATAGCACAAAATTTTGGGGGTTCATACCCTCAGCACTAAGTTTAGAAGAGTTACTTACCTTGAACGAGCCAATACCAATGCCGAGCAAACCAATCGGTTCTCCAAGAATGCCATCACGCGCGTTTCGACCTCCGAACGGCTCGAAACTAACCAAAACAACTCAAATACATCAAACAAGGCTAAAGGAACCAATCCCAATAAGAAAAGATCAATCTTGAATCAAAAACCCGAAATCAGCCGAAAAGCCCAACCTAGGCCCGCACCGCGGAACCTGACAAAACTCGTAAAAATCGATAACCCATTTGATTACGAGTCCAACCATGCTAATTTCACTCAATTCCGACTCTAATTCGATGTTCAAAACTCAAATATTCATATTACGAAACTTTAAGCCAAACCCCCCAATTTCCCTTTAAGATTCAACAACTAATTGCCAAAAATAAAAGATAGATTCATGAAATGTAATCAAAACCGAGTATAGAACACTTACCCCAATCCTTGTGATGAAATTTGCTCTAAAGATTGCCTCAATCCGAGTCCCACATCTCAAAATATGAAGAAAGACCAAAACCCTCGATTTTATATCCTCTTCCCAGTGCTTTCGCACCTGCGACGCATTAGCCGCTTCTGCGGCATCGCTTCTGCAACATAACCCCTAATTCTACGGAATCAACTGAGGACTCAACCCTCGCACCTGGCAGGTGCGAGCCATCATCTGCACCTGCGAAATATCTCTCATCTGCACTCCTTCGCCCCGAACCTGTGCATCTGCATATGCACCCAAGCCTCCACTTCAGCAGTCTTCCTCACCCAGCACCATTTTCGCTCCTGTGACCCCTTCTTCGCTTCTGCGGCTACCGCACCTGTGCAAACCAACCGCAGGTGCGGTCACACCAGAACCAGCAACCACCGGCCTTAGCCAAAATGCTCCAAACCTCGCCCGAAACTCACCCGAGCCTCTCGGGGCCCTGTCCGAACATGCCAAAAATTTACATAACATAACACAAACCTACTCGAGTCTTCAAAACACACATAAAAACATCGAAACGGCGAATCGCACCTCAAATCGAAATCTATGAACTCTAAACTTCCCATTTCCAAAACTTGCGCCGAAACATATCAAATCATCCCAGAATGAACCCAAAATTTGAACACGTCCTAAATGACATGACGAAGCTATTCCGATTTCTAGAACCACAATCCAAATCTGATATCCTCAAAGTCAACTTCCGGTCAAACTTATAAACTTTCAAACCTTCAAATTTTTAATTTTTGCCAACTTGTACTGAATCCTTCTAGAAACATCCAATGCAAATATGGGCATACTCCCGAGTTCTAAATCGTCATCCGGACCTAACAGAACCGTCAAAACTCCCTTCTGGGGTCAAATTCTCAAAAAGTCAAACTTGGTCAACTCTTTCAACTTAAAGCTTCAACAATGAACTCATTCTTCCAATCCGATTCTAAATAACCTGAAACCCAAACCCGACGATTCGCATAAGTCATAATACATCATACGGAGCTACTTATACCCTCAAACTACCGAAAACGACTGGTCGTGTCGTTACATTGATGCTTCTAAAGCATATCCTCATAAATTTATTGGAAGATCAATGAACCCCATTATAGATCTCACCATATCTAATAAGGTTCGATTCTCCTTTCAGACACACCATTGTGTTGTGGTGTTCCTGGAGGTTCCCACTATGAGAGAATCCCATTCTATTTGAGATACCTAGTTAAAATCTTTACTAAGATATTCTCCACCTCTATCATACCTTAGTACTTTGATACTTTTACCAGCCTATTTCTCAACTTCACTACGGAACCTTTTGAACATTTTAAAAGATTCAGATTTATGTTTCATAAGATTCAGATTTATGTTTCATAAGATATACAAATCCATATCTTGACATATCATCAGTGAAGGTGATGAAGTAAGAATATCCACCTCTAGCTTGAATTTTCGTAGACCCACAAACATATGTATGAATTAGTCTCAATAATTCAGAAGCTCTTTCTCCACTTCTAGTAAATGTAGATTTGGTCATTTTTCCTTTGAGACAAGATTCACAAGTTGGATATGATTCAAAATCATACTTGTCAAGGTAGCCTTCCTTGTACAACTTATTAATTCTTTTCTCTCCTATATGACCAAGCCTACAATGCCAAAGGTATGTATGATTTACTTGATCATCTCTTTTTCTCTTAAGACTAGAAACATGCATAATCGAATTAGCATTCATATTAGGTAAGACATAAACATCATGTTCGAGATAGTCATTCAAATATAAATCATCACCATAATAAATAGAGCAAATATTATTGCCTATGTTAATGCGAAACCCACGCTTGTCCAACATAGAAGCTGAAATTATGTTCAAAATAAATTTAGGAACATAATAACAATCATCTAGCATAAGTACTTTGCCCGAAGTCATTATTAAAGAAATTGATCCTACAGTTATGGCTGTAACTGTTGTACCATTTCCAACTTGTAGATTAACTTCTCCTTTCTTTAGTCTCCTACTTATCTTGAACCCTTGCAACATATTGCAGATGTTATAACCACTGTCAGTTTCTAATACCCACAGTGAAGAATTAGTAGTAGCTAAGGAAATCTTGAAAATATTTTTCATTAATGTCTCACCTTGTTTCTTATCCTTTAGAGTTGCAAGATACTCCTTGCAGTTTCTCTTCCAATGCCCTTTCTTCTTACATTGAAAACATTCAACATCATATACCGACTGCAAGATTAAATCTTTAGAAAGCTCTTTACCAAGCTTGTACCCTAAATTCTCATGTTATTCGGTAAAAGCAATCACATGATTGACAAGGAGTCCAACTGGAGAGTTTTCAATGTACAACTGTGTATCAACCATCTTGTTAGGATATTCAATGATTGCAGTTGGATCCATATTTTGATGTTTCCTCTGGAGTTTAGAACTCATAGAAGCGAGAAAGATGCGTTTAATAGCAAGGCATTATTCCAAGTGTTTCTGATAAACCTTGGTGCCTTGAACATCATTCTCGGGCGGGATTATCTTTGCAGGCTTATTGATCACATCAATGAGCTTTTCATACATGAGAACAATTCTCAAATTTCTATACCAGCCATCAAAGTTCGATCCTACCAACTTGTTGGTCTCAAGTATTTCACGCAGTGTTATAACAAACATATTGAGAAATCTAAAATATAGAAAAGAAAAGGCAATAATATAATAACATATTTACATATATTATAAAGACATGGACTTTTATCTAAATGATATTTCATTAAACTGTTTTAAATTATTTACCCTCATTATAGTTTAAGAAATCATTATTTATGTTAGTGGAGTAAAGGGATCCGTTAACGATATGTATGAGCCCCTTGGATGTCAAGTCGTTTCTCACATATATTTTAAAAGTAGGTACTCTTACCAATTATATCTCCATGCAATTTTCTTAAATAGATCTATGTCAAATAGTCTCCTGGTAGTCAGGTCGATCATATTGCCATAATTGAGTTCAACCATCATGAAAGTAAAGAACTTATTAAATTTTATACTCCCCCGGGTAGTCCAGACATCTAGTGTAAAATTAAATAATTCTTCCACGCCATGCATCTAATGCAATAATTAATTTTAACATATTCGCGAACTATAAGTCTCCTGGTTGTCAGGTTGCTCCTTATAAACAAGAAATAAATAAAATTATTTATTTTAATGGATAGCTTATTATTTAAGAACTCAAATTTTAGTAAGAGGAAATGTTTCTAAAACAACTTTTAATAACATGAAGATCAAATCTTTTGTAGCATGTGAATTTAGTTCAAGTTGTTTACATGCTTCGTCCTAATTAATTATATCACATGTAATAAATAATTCAAAATTATGTAATGAACAAGCACGTGACATAAAAACGAAATTCAACATCTTCTTACATGTTTATCTTATATACCACACAAAAATAGTTCATACCAGAAAATTATTATTAATTAACATCTCATGAACTAATAACAATTAAAATAACAATAGAATCCAATAACCTATTATATATTACTGTCGTATATAATATAAAAATTTCAAATTCAAGTTACGAACTGACTCTCAATAGTTTAACTTATATGTATACATATTTTATTCACAATAAAATTATATCAATCCATATGCATTCAAACAATTTGACTATTGCACAAGACACATGTATTATGGTTTGAACTCTTCAAATATAATCTTAAAATATTACATAAATAAATTTTAAACCCAATAAACCACGGCTCTGATACCACTGAAGGATTGCTTATAGGTGTTCTTAACACGCAGCGGAAGACAATAACAATCCTAGGAAGATCTTTTCGTGTTTAAAATTTATTTACAGGTCAGTGATCGGATCTAAGACGTACCTGGTGAAAAGAGTCTCGTTTCAAAATTGTTTCGATAGTGCGAAGACGCTATGTGTATCCACACCTAGACCGATCCTTGTTATCAACTCTTTGATCAATGAAATCGTCGAACAAATTGAATGAAAAATATTTTGCTGAAAATTTTCTCAAAAATCTCGACTCAAAGGTGGAAGAACAAGAAACACTTTCTTGTAATTGTATTTTCTCTCTTAGCTTTGTATTGTACTCTCACTTTCATAAAGTGATTTTTCTTCTCAAGAATTATTACCGTAAATTTTCTCCATCACCCTTCATATATCATTACCTATAAACTATTTTTCTATTTCGTTGAGGTAATGATTTACTTAGGGTAAAAATTTAATCCCAAAAATAAACTTTATGGAATTTTTCTAAAGAGAAAACGGAAAGTTCGAGTCTGCCGAATTTGAACTTTCCATGAAGTTCCACGTGAACGTTGGATTGTAATAATGTCAAATCCAATTCATATTTAGATTTTCCTTAGAAGTCATTAATAAATATTTTTCTAAAAAGAAAGTTCAAATCGCATAACAAATAGACTTCATGTTGTATACGTCTCTCAAGGGATTTAAAATCCAATTTCAAATTGGATACTTTATTAATATTTATGTATATGTATATCCTATATATAAATAAATATCAATTATGACTACTATATATATATATATATTCAATCAAGAGATAATTTAATTTTCTATTCCAAATAGAAAACTTCAATTTGTTCATGATATTATTTATATCCTCTGTGCTAGTAAAGAATATAATAATATTTTATTTAACTAAATTTATTTAACTAATTAAATTCTTTAATTTAATTATCAAATAATAAAGCAGTTAATCATTTAGCAAAGATCAGAACACCGGTTAGTGTGCGACCCCATAGGTTCAATACTAAGTCAGTAGTAAATTAATCAAATCAATTAACTAATCAAGGATGACGTCTAGCAACACTCCTTAACGACCGGATAGCATGAAGTATGTAATTTACTCTCAAGAACCAGTAGAAGAATAATATAGTATTCCTTTTGTCCTTATAGCTCTGAGTCACCCTAGGATATGGTTCAACTATCAAATCCTAATAGGCTACTAACTATGTGTTCATGTAAAATATAATTGACCATTGAATGATCTAAAAAACTCTTTTCTTCTTTCATTCAATTGCCATGACCAAGGTCTTAGTTTGGTCGTTTATAATTCATGACAACTTGGAGCTTAAACTCATTACCAAGAGTTGACAGATTCTATCTTGATCAACATTAATTCTACAAGTATTTAATTATACCCAATATCCTTTCAACCCGTAGGTGTCTCGTATCAAATCACAACAAATAACTTGTCAATCGCTATGACGATCTTAGGTCAAATGAAATTCTTACATCACATTCTTCAAGAGAATATCCTATTGACAGTTTATGGTAATTCTAACCATTAGGAATTATCCAATGAGTCGGTTCAATGATCATCTATATGCACCATCTATCTATGTGATTTAGTTAATTATATCAACTAATCTTTATCCCATAAAGTCAATCACATAAATATTGGTCTAACCGGATTACTAATGACCAAATTATATAATAATCCAATGATCAAGAACAAATTTAGATTAAATTATAAGAAACTTCACTCTCATTATCATGATCTCCATCACAATGTCAAGTCTCAAAATTTAATTAAGGACCTTATCAAGTTAATCAAACAATTAATACAAACTATGATAAAAGAATATCAGATGCCATATATTTTATATCAAATAACATTCACAAAAATATGTTCCAATCATCAAATGTGAAATTGGATCTAGGACATATCTCCTACTCTCTCTGTTCTAGTTTATGTGAACATATTTCCTTTTTGGTCTATTCCAAAAAGAATGATCAATTTTTAAATTTTGTAACAATTTAGCTTAAACTTACAACTCTATCCTTAATGAGAATCTTTTATAACCATACAAATATATTAACCTTTTTAAATTGTTTAGAATCATAAATTTATATATCTCTGACAATAGCCTTGACCAAGACTTCCACAACAATCGCAATTATGAAAGGAGTCGAAAAGTTAACTACTATAAGTTAACTTGATTTGTTTGAAGTTGGTAGTCAAAAATCAGCTATTAGAAGGAAAATGGAAATGGAAAAGAAACAGTATGAAGCTGCAGACGAGATTGAACTTGAAGACATTGAAAGTGGAGAACCCCTTCGAGCTAGGGGGGCATGTCGTCGTAAGAAAGACAACAATATTTGCCAGAAAAGGGGTGCAGAGAAATTACAAAGAAATGATTGGATAGAAAGGAAGAGGAATACATTAATGATTGTGGCTTCGCTAATTGCAACCATGGCTTTTCAAGCTGGTCTCAACCCTCCTAGTGGTGTTTGGCAAGATGACTCACGCGGTATTACTTACTTTTAGCTATATATAATAATGATTTCTTTTTCTCTAAGTTTCTCTTTCGCACCAACTTAGTCCAACTTCTTCATGAAAGTTTATAGAAGTATGACACGCCAAATGATATGAAGTAAACTACAATCTCCAGCTCAGCATATATGCCCCCAAGTAATCTTCCTTACTCTTACTAGCTCTACCAATATTATTGACATGAACATAGACGGAGCCCAAATTTAAATCCTATCAGTTCAGGATTGTAATTATTTTAAGTTATTGGTTTGATAAGTTGTACATATTTAATGAATTTTTGTAAAACTAATAAATAAAATAGGGTAGGTCGGTGCACTAAGCTTCCGCTATGCGCAGGGTCCATGGAAAGGTCGGACCACAAGAGTCTATTGTACACAACCTTACCTGACATTTTTAAGAAAGACTGTTTTCACAGTTCGAACTCGTGACTTTGCCTCCTGGTCACATGGCGATAACTTTATCATTTATGCCAAGGTTCCCCTTCTTACCACTAATACAAGATTTAAACAAAAATTACTGGTTCGACCGATACTACACCCGGCACTCTGCCTCATGATAATATTTTCTTACAGATATTAATGTATAACCTCAACATATAGTAAGCTCTTCGGTGACGGCAGATAATTATTCAGCTGATTTTTCAGTGACAACAGATAATAATCCAATTGATTCTTCGACAAATTATTATCGTAGGTCAATACTGCAATCATTTTTTTTCCTTCTTAAATGCACTTGATATTTTAATGCAACACATTACCAGAGAGAGGTTATTTAGTCTTCGGACAAAACTTAAAGAGAACAAAATTTTGTAAACCCCATCCCTAGCTGTCTCGGCCTCTCTCCCCCCTCACTCCCTTTCGATCTCTCCTTCTCCCTGCTCTCCCCAACACCATAGACAAAACTAAGAAAACATCATAAAACAGATAGCGGTATTCTTATCGAGCGTTTGGTTTTTTATACTAAAAGGATATATACATACATACACACACATATATAGAGAGACCCGAGTGAGGACGGTGGGTTGGGACTCGGACCATTTTCCGGTTATGATGGGGTTGCATCAGGGGTTGGCACTCAGTCCTTTTTTGTTTGCTTTGTTGATGGACGTACTGACGCACTAGATCCAAGGGAGGTGCCGTGGTGCATGCTATTTGCAGATGATATTGTATTGATTGACGAGATACGAGACATTGTGAACGCGCAATTAGAGGTATGGAGGCATACCTTGGAATCTAAAGGTTTCAGGTTGAGCAGGATCAAGACAGAATACTTGGAGTGTAAGTTCAGTAGAGAGATTCAAGGAGGGGAAGGGGAGGTGAGGCTGGACTCGCAGGTCATCCCTAGGAGAGGGAGTTTTAAGTACCTTGGATCTATTATTCAGGGGATGGGGAGATTGATAAAGATGTCACACATTGTATTAGGGTGGGATGGATGAAATGTCCCGTGTTTTGTGTGACAAGAAGGGTCCGCCGAAACTTACACTACTAAAAAACGGTCAATTTCCGACCGCAATTTCCGACAGGAAAAAGTAGTCGGAAATTTCCGACGGAATCGGTCGGAGAATAAATAAAAATTATTTTTTAGTTTTTAATACTAGTTACGACTAATATTCCGTCTAAATCTGTCGTAAATTTTGGCGAAAAATTCCGCGTCACTATTAGCGACCAATTCGGTCGGAAATTTTTTTTAAAAAAAAAAAAAAGAGCGACGGATTCGGTCGGAAATATTTAGTAAAATAAGGTAGACTGGTTTGACCAAATTACCGACCAAATCAGTCAGAAATTTTTTTTAAAAACCGTAGCAGCTACCATCTTTCTTTCCTTTTCCCTCTTTTCTTCCTTCTCTTTTCTCGCTCTTAGTCAAACTCCCCACCTAAACCCGCCGCTGCCACGAACCACCGCCACTCGCCAGCGCCGTTGAAGCTCCGTCAAGACCCTCCATTACCAGGTAAGTTTCCCTCGTCTGAAACCATAACTTTTTTAGTGTTTTCCATGAATTTTGGTAGTATTTTCTAGTATCTGTATCAATGTCAGATAAAAAACCCTTCGATTGCCTACCTTTAGTGAATGGCCACTCACGCGACTGAATATTTGAATTGAAATTGTACATAGGTGGAAGGTCGTTTTCGGCTCATCACTAGGATGCTTCATCAGATCAATTTGTTGTGGCACTATAGAAGTTAGTGTGATTTTATAGTTAGAAAATTTTGTTTGAGATTTTCCTGCTATAATACTATAAGTTAGATGATATTCTGTGATATTGCCCTTTGTCCTGCAATAATACTATTGTAAATGACAAGTTCACATGAACTGGATTTTGCAATAATTTCAATAATTGGCCACATCTGTATGAATCATCTTTCGTAGTAATTTTTTTTAGTGATGTTACAGTAGTGTGACAAGTTGGAACCAGTAGTTAAGGCATTAGTTAAGAAATAATGACAAGTTGTAATTTAGCAGATTAAGGCATTATTTAAGAAAGAATGGAAAGAGATGGTCACAATTTAATCTCAAGTTGTAACTAAGAGCTCATGAATAATTGCAGATCCAGAAAAAGATGGAATGTGATATTCTTTTATGACAGCGAGAGGTACTCATTGGTACAAACATATATTTTAAAAGAATATCAATTTACATATAATTTAAGTTAATAATAATGCAACCGCAATCAGCTGTAATAGATTTCTCGTTAGTTAAGTATGAACCAGTCCAATCTTGATTATCCCCTTTGTCCTCTCTGTTACAAGCATTCTAGGTTAGCTATTACAACACCCAAGCATCTAACATCTGTTCTAAATTCCCAAAGGTATCAAACACTAATCCCTTAATGTTCTTAACCCTCAAAAAGATTTTTGTTGTTTGGGAACTATTAAAATAGAACCAATGAGGTATCCTCCCACCCCCCAAGGAACCAAGGAAAAGAACCATTTGGTCTACCCAAACTTGGAGTGACTAGATGGGTGTTTATCTGGATTTTCTTTTGCGTTCTTGTTTTGTCTTTAAGGATTTTAGTGTGACCTATTTTAATGGAGAGACTCACCATTATTTAGTGATTCAGTCAATAAGTAGTTGTTTTTGTGTTGATTTTTGTTGTTGTTTCTTATAGATCTTTTGTAATTCCAGAAATACCAAAACTTCAGTCCAAGACCTTATATGAACTCTTGAATTTGCATTTCCTAGCTCATGAAAATACTTTCTGAAAAGCAGTACTCCATTTGGTTGGGCGATAAAATCCAGCAGTTCTTTTTTTTCAAAATATATATATATATATATATATTATATGTATGTGGTTAATGATAGATAATCGAGATTTTTCCTATTTTTTCATACTTTAGGGAAAGCCAAAAAAAGACGAGCAAATTTGTTGGATTCAAGAATTCCTGATAACCAATAGTACTGTACTGAAAACATTAGTTAAAACCAAAAATAGAGCTAAATGGGTTGTTATTATAGAGATCTGGGATTTAAACTATATTATTATGGAAGTGTTTTAGATTCTTAAAGTACAATAAAGGTGGCTCGTTGCACACAGGAGGTTCGATTACTTTTGAAGCCCATAGACTAAGAATGGTAATTACTTGTAAAAATTTTCTTAGCATGACATATAGATTTTACGTTTGTAATGTCTAACTCATACTTTTCTTTGAAATCTGTCGTTTTCTAGTAGTGTTAAGGGTAAGTTCTACAGAGTGGTGGTCAGACCAACGATGTTGTATGGGGCTGAGTGTTGTCCAGTCAAGATCGTTCATGTCCAGAAGATGAAGGTAGCAGAGATGAGGATGTTGAGATGGATGTGCGGGCACACTATGTTAGATACGATCAGAAATGAGGTTATTCGCGACAAGGTGGGGTCTATAGAGGACAAGATGTGTGAAGCACGGCTTAGGTGGTTTAGTCATGTGAGCAGAAAGAGCACAATGCCCCGGTGAGGAGTGTGTAAGGTTAATATTGTAGGACATACAGAGAGGTAGAGGTAGGCCAAAGAAGAGGTGGGCAGAGGTGATTAAGCAAGACATAACACAACTTCAACTTACCGAGGACATGACCCTTGATGGGAATGTATGGCGGTCGAGGAATAGGGTAGTAGAGTAGATAGTCTAGAGTGTTCATAACAATAGTATTGGCACGCAGTCTCACTTTCTGTTGGTAGTAGATTCTTATGCCTAACCGTTGTTTTCTTTCCTTGTTGATCACCTTACTGTCTCGCTGTTTTTATATGGCTTTTTGGTATTGTTCCTTCTTGTCTGTATTTTCATTAATGTGGTGCTTATTCTATCGTGAGCCGAGGGTCTATTGGAAACAGTCTCTCTTATCCTCACAAAGTAGGGGTAAGGTGTGCGTACACATTACCCTTTCCAGATCCCACAGTGTGGAATAATACTGGGATATATATATATATATATATATATATATATATAT